>OOFC01003876.1:4223-34701 GCA_900323345.1 Pseudochromis fuscus | reverse complement strand
GCGGACGACCGCTCCAGCAGCGTTTATCATGATGCGGATAGGTGGGAGAGAGGATAAACCGGGGACATTATCCTGGGCATCCTTCAGCCCGGGTACACCCGCTCCCTCCTTCTTCTTGTTCTCCTTCTTCTTCTCCCGCTGCCTGCCCCCTGTCAAAATATGTGACGTCACTGCGTGGTTTAAAGGGGCATCAGGTACCAACGGTCCACCGACCGTTACCACTGTACCTCTTCCTCTCCTCTGGACTTTTCTTTTGTTTCAGTGGAAATACATATTTTTACAAAGTTTAATCTGTGTCAGAATAATTTTGGATTTAGAAATCGCATTTTTTACTGCGCAGGATCAGGTAATCCATGTCACTTCTGTGCTGGTTTGTCCAATCACCATTGAATACATATTTAGCATTTGTTAGTTGTTTTTAGCTGTTCATAAGTGATCCCATCAGATTACTTCAAATCTTGAATTTATGTTGTGTAAAGGTTAGGGAAAGGGATTCTGAAATTGGATTGGATCAAGTAATCCAGTCTTGGTTTTGATCTGGATCAAACCATCAATGGGTGTTGTTTTTAATTACTATAACTTTTTAGTAAGATTGGCATAGCTAGATTATTTTAATTCCAACAGACTTCAGGGTGGATTTGAGAACCAAAATGTTCCTTAAAATCAAACAATACAACATTTGTATTATTATTATTATTATTATCTATTAATTTGTAAAAGTATTCTAATGATAATGTAAGTAAGGATACATTAGACTACCAATTAGGCATTTTAGTACAGCAAAGTATTCTTGCAACCACAAATTAATCAATATAAAACATAAATAAGACACTTAAAGTTTTAAACATAAACTGAAGGTTTGACTTGGATCAAAACAAAGACTGGATTATGTGTGATGATGTGATCTGATTATTTCTGAAGTGGCCCCTCATGATAGGTAGAATAACCTGTGAATTGATCTGTGAATTTCCTCCCATCCACAGGTCACTTCACAATCATTCAACAGGATTTTTTTGACACCATTTGGAGCAATTTATCTTAAATTTCTCTTTTTACATAAAGGAGAAGCTCCAGAGCCTGTGTGACCTGATCAGGTGTCATCAGCACTGAACAAGCTGTAGCTACTCTGTAACTGTCTCATCAGCGGATGGTCACTTTGAACCTTTTGCCATCTGACACCCTTTTAAGTTGTAATGAGAGGATCACAGAACATACTGCACAGAAAGTCACAGAGCAGGTCTATTCTTCTTCCATAGCGTGTTGTGATACTTTTATGTCACCCATCTGTGCAGTATTCATCTGTTTTTTTCAAGATTTATTGTTTGGTAAATGCCAGTTTTGTTAGTTTACTCCCTGCTTGTGTTGTGGTTAAGAGACGGGCTGCTTTCAGTACAAACTGCAGCGTCATCTGATGTGGGTGAATTGCCTACCAGCTGATTAATACCGAAACTATAATATGGATGTGCATGTATTAAATTAGACGCACGATCTTACTGATATTGAGTGTAATTTTATTTTGTGGTGTTTTTTTCCAGGGTGACGGCTTGATGCTTACTGGTGGTGAGTATCCCAAGACTCATAACAGGATGTTTATCTACGTCACCACCTCCCCACATCAGCGCAGTGCACTCACACACAGGCAAGTACATACGCTCCGTACAAACAGCTGAGGTTTCCTCTGAGTTGTTACTTAGCTCACTTACATTGCACAGTCATGTTTGTACAGTAATTGTCACTTTAATCAGGAGACATAAATACGCACAGCTACAGAACAGAAACTCTTAGTCTCACACAGTGAAACCACAAGTAAAGGCCAACTTTTTGTAATCATATGTTTACTTGTTCCATCGAGATATCCCCCAGAGATACAAAACAAATATCAGAAAATGTTATCCATGTTAGATTAAGATTAGCAACTGAATAAATTAACAGAGATGTGTACATTAAATCAATCAAGTCACTGGTCCCAGGCCGTGCTGGTAAAGTCTTGATTCTTCACAAACTGCAGTCTCAGTAGAGTGTAGGCTCGGCAGCTCATGACTGAGATAAGGCTTTACTTCAAATAGGGCAGTAACAGACAGCTGCTGAGTTGACCTGTAAGGATTATATGGGTGGATTAGCAGGGCTGTCTTAGGGCTCTGATATGCAGCCTGACTCCTGCTTGATGCTGGTTGGATGCAGAGGTACAGGACTGTCATGATGCAGCACAACAGCAGGACGCCCCTTTGCTGATTTGTGGATTTTCAGCTCAGTTTCCCCTCTGGCACGATCATGGTGGCCAGACACATGAGTCTCTATCTTCTGTAGCAGGTCTATAACATTCCCCTTTTCCATCTCCACCTCCACAGCCATGGCTTCAAGCTGCTCTGCCGCCTCACTCATGTCAAACCTCTCGATCTCAGAGTTGACTCGATGTAGCTCCGCCGGCGAGTGTCTGTGAGCGGCCGTCGGTGAGAGAGGGCAGAAACCCTGCAGGTGCACCTGGAGGCTGCAGTAGTGGAGATAGGCACAGGGGCAGCAGGGGCAGCGGTGTGGTCGCTCCCCACTGTGGAGCCGTTTGTGGAGCTTGAGGTGGATGTACTGAGTGAACCGGGCTGGGCAGAGCTTGCACTGGTAAGGCCTCTCACCTGAGTGTAGTCGCTGGTGGGTCTTCAAGTTACTAGTGCTGCTGAATCGCTTATGGCACACCTGTTTCAAAAGACAACAATAAAAAACGTATTTAGAACATTTTTATCTTTACATGTTTATTTATATTATTCAGAATATAAAACTGTTTGTTTGAACAGCTGTCCTTTACCTTGCATTCATGGGGTTTCTCTCCTGTGTGAACCAGGTAGTGTTTCTGTAGGTGTGCCAGCTGTGTGAAGTTCTTGTTGCAAGTCTGACACCTAAAGGGACGCTCACCACTGTGTACTCGCAGATGGACCTGATGGCAGCATGTTAGAAATCAGTGTTTGGATTTCTCTGTACTGTCAAACTCAAGATTCCCATTTCCCTCCACCCTACTTTAATGTAATAAAAACAACTAACCTTGAGGTTGGACAGTTGCCCGAAGACCTTTCCACAGATGTTGCACTCATACCGGATCTTCCCGTTCTGCCTCGTGAGCGGGTAGGACAGAGTCTTGTAGCCAATAATCTGCCCTCCTGGTTTAGTCTTCCTGAGGTCCATTGCATCCTGAGTGTTGCTCTGAGTGGCAGAGGTAGGTTTGGAAGGGAGGCAGTTTGATGAGGCGGCCATGGCCACTGGTGGTGAGCAGCCCCCAGGTGCAAGAGAGGGCAGCGCACCACGGAGTTCACTTACCATGGATGAGGCACTGGATGTGGCAATTGTGGCGGGGTCTACGTGAACATTGCTGGAAGGGGAATGTTTGAAATCTCTGAGGTCGTTTGAGGGGATCCTGAGGTAGTTTGTGCTTTTGGATTGGAGGTCCTTGTTGTTTTTGTGTGCACTGGTTGGTGAAAGAACAAGGTCTTGTCTTGAATTGGATGGTGAAAGTCTCAAGTCTTTGCATCTGTTGGCCAAAGGATGAAGGAAATGTGCATAGTTTTCAAAAGGCAGTGCATGAGACGAGAGGGTCAAGTGAGGTTTGAGTTGATCGTGGTAGAATGGGTACGAATGAGGTAGAAGCCCAAGTGAGTAGTGAGGCAGTAGATAGGGGCTGTGCCGGAGAGCAGGATGAATATGATCAGGCACAGATGGCTCTTGGTAGGGTTTGGCTATGATGGGGCCTTGATTGTGCTGAAGGGGGAAGTGCAAGCTAGTGGGGACAGGACTATTTAGCGCTGGCCTTTTGGCAGCAGGAGGGCTGCAGGATGGCAGAGGTGGCAGAGGTGCGTAACTATGGCCATGGATGGATTCTGAGATGGGCTGGATTGGGTAGACAACACGGGGACACAAAGGGTAAACAGAGAGGGATTTGGAGGGCTCCTCTCGGAGGATTTCCGAGACACTGTGTCCTCGTTTCCCTGTTGTGTTCTCATGAGCCTGGCTCTGTTCTGTGAGACAAATAAACAATGGAGGAATGCCATCAGAGACAGGTAACAGTACCTTCATTCATCTGACACATACAGCCATGACATTACTTTCTTTAAATCACGCTGCATTTCAATTTTCACAACTTCCTACTCCAGTCCAACCTGTTGCTTTATTCTTTAAACATCAGAAGACAGCATGTTTGTTTTTTATCGGGTGCATCTGTCTCTGCTTCTCCCAGACCCCTTGACTCTATGAAAGTGGACACCAGAAGTGAAACAATAGAGGTGTGATCAGGATACAGATAGGACAGGAGTGGGTGCATACAGTGTGTTATTTGCATTAGTGGGCCGACCAGTTGTTAAGTGTATTTCCCATCGCTAGCAGAACAGAATACACAGGATACAGGATACACGAACTAACTTTTCATCTGTAAGTGACTCATGAATCACAGATTTCACCCAGACATAAATAGTCCCAAAAGATGCTTGATAGAGTGGATAATTCACCAGTCACAATGCGTCAACTGACCTATAAATAATTTTATTTTTCCACTTAATTCTACACACAGGTCAAGTTTACGACATCTGGTTCCAAATCTGCATTTCATCTGAGCAAATCCTCTGACTTTTTACCCAGGAAGTCACAGGGAGATATTATGCTTTGCTGACTTTCTCCAGAATACACAAAATGACTCAAGCTGACAAACAGAGGAAGACAAAATACTGAGGTATGCATGTACATACTCTTGCACTCACACAAACACAGCAACTCTTATCTTATATCCACTCCCCCCCTCAGTTACTTTGCCCCCACTCCTGAGAGGCCAGCTCTCAGCAAACAAACAGCCAACACTCAGTGAGATATCAATCTGTCAGCAGGTCACCTTGTCAGGAAGTTCAAGTAGTCACTGGAGCGCTTCCTACCTGTCCTCCTCCTTAAGAGCCAAATAAATAAGTGGAGTCGTGCCAGAATGCCGTCAGCAACCCCAGCAGCCTTTTGTGTGCGACTGTGTATGTGTGAGCATGCGTGCCTGTAAATGAGTATTATGGTGTGTGCATGAGGTTTCTCCGCTGGCATGTGCACTCATTGTGTTTGTGAATGAAAGCCAAATGTTTTGTGTGTGAATGAGCTGCCGGCAGCGTTTCTATATGGAGTTAAAAAAAAAAAAAAAAAAAAAAAGAGGAAACATTGCCTAAAATCCTGAAATCGATCTCATCTTACCCTGGTACTGTGGCTGCACCTGGAAACAGCCCCTCTCTGCTTTCAGGACTCTACTATCCTCCTTTGTGCTCTACTTTAACAAAGGGGCCATGGGTGTGACTGAGTAACTTCTTAAACACCCACACAAAGAGTGTGTCAGTCGGCCGTCGCTTTGACAAGGAGCCTTACTTCACAATGACACTACGCACCAGATATGTCTAAAAAAAAAAAGTGTGGGCACGGGGATGGTTTCTGTTAACTTCAGCAGCACTCAGCTCTTTCTACACACTCATACTCACCGGTGTTGTCGATACCCAGCTGGCCCAGCGGAGGGTAGTTGCAGCGCTGGGCAAACTCAGGACAGTACCACACCAGAAGCTCCTGGCCCGGCTTCAGTGGTTTGATGGTGTAGAAAAAGATGTCCAAGCCGCTCTGGCACGCAACCAGGTTCTGCTCCTCCACGGTGCACGCTGGGTTGACGTAACGCATCCAGTTGCTGCGCTCCTCTTTCAAACCATCCAGGATGTGGTGTAAGTGCCCCTCCGAGAATACCTGCATGGTGAGAAGAACCACAAATAAGCGATAATTCAGTTAATGATGACACACCAACATTGAGACCTGTATCTGAAACCATGATGTCATCAGTTTTTCTGATGCCTTTATGGTAAATAGTGTGTGTTCTCTTAGCTGAGATAGGTGTTTGTGGCTCACGATGCATCTAGACTTACGAAAGCAACGCTGAATAAGAAATGCACAGTATGACTGGATGGTAGTATTAGTATCTCGCCCACTACTATTCTCGTCTATCACATTTCTAATGGAGTTCCTCCCGTTTTAGGCCCCTTAACGTGTCCTGTGATGCTCTGCTGTCGCTTGAGTCATGGCTGTCCTGCCACAGGTTGTCTGTGTTATGGCTATTGCAAGATCTGGTTGGGGTTGCATGATTTCAAGGTTGCTGACTCTAAACTATACAATTACACAGGAGTGTGTGTGTAATGGAAGATGCCCTGATGCTGCTGATTTATAACACAACAGTTCTCAGGCTTAAAGCCACTTCCTTGCTTAGTCAGTGTGAGAGTTTGTGAGTCTGGAGGAGCGCGGCGGACATGTGTATGGTGTATTTACCGGCAGTGATACCACTACTGACAGAAGCGGAGAGAGAGGAGAAGCGCTGCGTCACTGAAACCAAACAGCTGTGTGTGTGTGTGTGTGTGTGTGTGTGTGGCTTCAGACAGGCATGCACACACACAACTGGCAAACACACACCCGTGGTGCATGCGCATTTAAACCCTTCTTATCGAGCGGCATTTAACAATATGCGAGCGTTCTCAGACAGGCAGACTCATACTTTCACAGGATGTCAGACATTGACCACAACTGCTAACTCGTGCCACACCACAGCCACAGCGGCATCTCCAGCTGGAGACACAGGATGTGAACAGTTCTGAAAGTTGAATTTCACATGAAAGTACATAAAATCCAGATTATCGCATGCAGCTCGCTTACCCTCCAGAAGTACTTCCTGTCAGCGTCTTTCGGCAGGGTTTCGTTGGTGTAGCTCTCCCCCACCAAAGGGCCAAAACGTGTCCCCTTAGGAATCAGCTCCTTACTGATCACCCCTTGTACCTGTTCAACAAGGAGGACACAGAACCATCATCAAACAGCAGACGACTTCACAAATTGGAGGCCTGAGCAAGCACTCGGATGTACACTGAGTTGAAAAACGTAATTAGAGGGATAAGATTCTTGGGAATACAGTCATCCTTATCTGACTCTCCATCCCCTCCAGCTTGTTTCTTGGTGATTAACCAAATGAATAAGGTCAATTCACTGGAAAATTGTCCCCCAAGTATGGCTATGTGGAGAAAAGGAAATAAGCAATTGAGCAATTTTCCCTTATTAGTTTATATTTGCTGTCATGACAAATCCTCCACAGCGAAAATGAGAATTTAGGGCTGTGACAAAATGTGTTTCCTCTTTCACATGCTGAATATTTCATAAGCCAATCACCTGAGTTATCTTTAGTTTCTCTGCCATATTAAAATTTCACCACAACTCTTGTTCTGCTACCTCCAGGTGTGAAACTCACCCTTTGGTCTCAAGCCTCCAGGGTGGGGAAAAGTGTATAAGGTGTCATGGTCACACCCCAACCAGTTAACTGCACCTCCATGTTCAAAAAGCAAGAAGCCCTAAAGCAACGGTAATGTATTCCCCTCTTTCATCTCGGAGCAAAACTAGTTTTGCACTTGATTTCAATGGCTTGAAGATTACTGTGACATATCCTTTTTTAGTGTCACTAAACTTCAGACATGTCTTATTAGAAGCAGGTATTTTGTTGTAGACGTCCAGGCTACTTCCTCTGATCTCATCTGACTAACATCCTTTATCTACAGAGACTCGGTCATAATCTTGCGTGAGGAAACCTAATGTTTCCTCCTAATGAATACTTGGGTTAATCTTTTATCATGCATTCACCACAGTATCTTTGATTTCTTAGCCCTTGTCCACCCTGGTTAAACATAAACTAGCCTGCAATCTAACTGCCACATATTTAATCAAGAAAATTATTTATGGTGTTGTCCATATTATGGTCTCCCTGTACCTCAGCCTTTGCTTTATGGTGTAATTTTCTGCTGGGACAAAGGGACAGGAATCTTACGCAGCTGCTAATCATAGAGTCCTCAGACTGAGTGCTGAGGGGCTTGGCTATTGTCTCTGTCTTTGTCTCAACACACACTCACACAGCAGAGAGGAAAGGCTCAAATTAGACAACAACATGTCAAGTACTTCCCGGCTGAGGATGGATGAGTGGATGGGAGGATGTTGAAGTGACGCAAGGAATCGACAGTCACTAAAAACATAAACAACGACACTGTACCTACTTCTGCTTAGTTATTTTTAGCTTTGATTACTTTTCTGCAAAAAGGATCATGTCAGCGTCTTAAAACATAGTCTTTCGGGGACAATTTGAATAACACCCGGTCAGGGGAGGTGTTGCGTACCTCTGTAGAGTTATGACAGCGTTTCAGGGCCAGGTTTCTCGGTAAGGATCTCTCGGCGCGGGTCTTGCTGGGGTTGTCGGACTCTTCTTCCAGAGGTTGGTCCTTTACGATGTAAGTGCACTTCTCCTCAAAGTCTGCCTCGCTCCATGAGGTCATGTCTGCATCCTGTGTCCCCGGCATCGCTGCAGTGGTGACTGCTATACTTTGAGGTGACCTTTCTGAGGTTAACATGGCTGTGGTGTACTCAGAGGAGGAGGCCTGCAGAAATATGGGAGATATGGTTTTAATGCTGTTATTGATGTATATTACAAAAAAAATTCAAAATAATGACGTCATCATTTATTTTTCTTTGATGTCCTGGTTTACAGGAAGAACACATGGAACTGCACTTAGGTCCCAGCGTGTAATGTGTGGCACAGAGGAGGTAGCAGCTTGTTGGGGATGTTAAGGATGAAGGATCCTACTTTCCTATCAGCTGCTACTACCGGACAAACAAACTTCAAAGTAGAACTTTCATGCTCGCTGCCCCATTGGCCCCACTGTCCCACACATCCTGTGACTCTTCAAATCATAACCCCCGGGCTATAAGGGAGGTTCCTGTGCACGTCAGCCCCGGAGCAGGACCACTTTCACAAGGAAACCACCGCTCCCAGTGAATCGACCAGACTTCCTCTGACCTGACTGAGACTTGGCTTTGAGCCAGGTCTATAAGTCTCTTTCTTTCTGTCTGCTCCACACTGTCTCTCCCTCCCTCCTCAGAAAGATCATTGTCAGGTAGCTCAGCCCTGACAAAGGCAGAGTGCCCTGACTGATGGGATGAAATAGGGAAACAGAGAAGAGATGGAAAACTCGTGATTAAAAGACAATGCTCAGGTGAACTTCTTCCTTTTCAGGTTTATCTGTTTGCCTCTGTGATAGTGGTAGATAAGCTACGTGCTTGGTAATATTTGGTAAGCACTCATGTGACTTATGTTCTTCCTGATGAGAGACAACACTCAACTCAATACTTATCCCTGTGACAAGGCAAAAAAAATAAAAACTCAAACTGTGCAGAATTATACATAAACAAATCTTTAACCCCCTACAAGATAAGATGCAATCAAATTTAGCAGTTTTCATGAAAGTTGTGATGAATGAGCAGAAATCTTTCAAAACTCAAGCAACACTTTCACACTTACAACACTGGTCCGGTAATTACAAAGCATGTGAACTTTTTCTCAGGGACAGAAAAAAGGGAAATGCAAATAAAGTGCCAAAAGATGAGATTTATGGATGCCGTTTCACACTATTTTTCTGTGAAGTGTGTCGCCACAGCTGACTCGGAATGACTGTCACAAGTGTGACAGCTCAGTCCGAAACCACTGAACCCAGTGACACAGCAGAAAATATATTCAGAAAAATCAAGACATGAGTCAAAAATGCACACAGCTGTGACTCGCAGGACTGCATGTAACAGGTTGACTCTAGAAAGCACTTTTTATCTGAGTTCAACTTTGAGGCACAGTGCTGAAGAAATAACAAAAAAAATCCTCTTTCTGTACTGATAAACAACACATATATACAATCTCTATCATACAATAAGATGATCTGGGATCGATGTTGCACACTTACTGTGAAGCCTTGAGAGGAGCCACACATAGGGCAGGCTGTCTGTGCCCTCTTAGAGTATCTGTGATCAACCAGTGGCTGTTGTCTGCGTCTCGTCTTCTCTGTCTCACCCCGACCTCAGTGTCTTGTGTACCTATGTGTGAGTGACTGCGCAACTTGAGTGTGTGATTCTTTCTCTTGCTTACGGTGTGTGTCTTTGAGAGAGAGAGAGAGATACACTCCCTTTTCCTCTCATGCTCCCTCCCCCTCCTCCTCCTCCTTTTTGCCCCTTGACTCCTCCTTGGAGAGTGTTTGTGTGTGTGTTACTCTCTTGCCCCGGGGCGTGAGGCTTTCTCCAGGGGGGTGCACTTGCTGTCACACAGCTATGTCCGGATCACACAAATGCATCTTCATTTTCTGACAGTCACCCTTTTCTGTCTGTGGGTGAGAAGAAGGCTTTACCTGTGTTGTGTGGTGTGATGTGGAAAGTCAGGAGTACCACTCAGAGGAGATGAGATCATTTTTCTGAATGTTTTAGTGAGAAGATTTGGAGAGGGAGGTTGTTTTTAGCTTTTAATATGTCAGGAGTATGTTCAAGAAATGTGTAATCTTGTAACATGTTACCTTCTGAAAAGTATTTGAAGCAACAAATTCAAAAGGAGTAGTTCCCATTATGCTCTGCAAGCTTAATTAGATAGTTTGAATTGGCTTAAATGCTGCAGTAAAGTGATACCTCTTGAATATGAAGAAATTTAATATCCAAATCTTTGCCACAGCAACAGCTGCAAGCAGAATACTTCCACTATGTGCATGTGTTTCTTGTTTGTCTCACTTATACAGCTACTTGCTGATTGTGCACTTTAGGAGGTGAAGAGATGAATGTACAACTTCATGAAACTAACCATAATAGACAGGTTCTTTCAGAATGACAACGTAGTACATTTAATTTGCCACAAAAAGGCATTCACCGAGAAGCTTTTGTCACTTTTGAATCAACAGCTTTTGATTTGTAGTGTCAAAGTCACTGTAGATAGAATACACACCTGGTTTTACTGTGTTTGATCTAAAGAAAATAATACAACCGCATTTTTATTATATCATGTGTTTTCTAAGCATTATTACACAAGTGTGTGTGCTTGAACGTCATTATTGTCACGTCAGAGATGCGGCCAGGAACGAGGCGCTTCCGCCGAGTTTCGTTAGCATCACAAGTTCAAGCTAGCCCTCGAAAGTAATAATGTGATTATACAACTATTACTGACAAATTAAAATGTATAATCAAAATATATTCATACTGCGACCATCTCACTCTCAAAATATAAAAGTTGTTTGCTAGTATTCTCTCCGTTTCAGTGGAAATACATGAGATCTGACGTTAGCTAGTCCCTGTCAGCCAGTCAGCTGGGCTGATGTTTCCAGACATCGTGATTACCCGAAACTGAATAAAAACCACACATAGCAACACAAACCTGCTTTGCTAGCTCAATCATGTTGTAACTAGAATATCCACTTAAAAATATTTTTTTCATGAACTGATAGTTACACTTCTCCCGGCATCTCCGTCATTTTTAAGCTAGCAGTGACAACAACTCAGCTGATCTCTATGTGCAACAAACTTATAGAAACGGTTATATCTAAATGTAGGTAACAACTTTCCAGTGTCGGCATCAGAACAAAAATCTGTCTTTTAATAAACTCACCAGTAGATGTTTCATTTCAGCTGGGGGTCCGTGGGGCAATAAGCTACGCGGAGTAATACTTTCAGTGATGAGGTCTTTTCATTTGAGCACGGCGACTTGTGCTGTCTTATGCTGCGTTCCATTTGTCTCGGAAGTTGGAAGTCGGAGCTCGGAATGATGTCACATCCCAGTTGAATGCGTTCCGGATACAAAGTCGGAAAACTCTGGTTATAAACTATTATTACAACTACTACAGGAAATTTACGTATGTTTGTACCGGCTTCAGGAGCTAATGTTTTTAGCATTAGCACAGCCGTTGCCTTCCAAAATCCCATTTGTACAAAGTAATTACACTATAGATTAATATCTGTATATAACGTGGATTAGTACGGATGATGTTGTGTGACTTAGATGGTCAAAACTGCGAATAAACAGCATATTTCATGAGCTTTACTTACGGTTTACACTTGCGGCCGCCATGTTGAAATCCAACTCGGGCCTGATCAGAAACATCCGACATCCCAGTGGGAAACTCCGACATGGAGCAGCGTTCCATTTGCAATTTCCCAGTCAGAAGTGGAACGCAGCATTGGTCATTTAAGAACGTTCTAAATGCTTAATTGACCAATCAGATTGCTCGGTCGTATCTACATGTTGTATAATTCAAATTCTTGTACTTATTTGGTAGAAACTATTCTACTTTAACCTTTAACCTTATACTGTCTAAGTTAAGAGAAAGATGCTGCAGCGTGAAACAGCGCCACCATTTACAAATCTCTTTCAGCTGCGATGAAGACGAAGGGAAAAGTGTGTGTTGTAGTGGATGTAGGTGTATGCAGCTGTCACTCTGTGCAGCACAGTATGGTCGAGGTCCACAATGTGTTAATGCTGTAGCCTGGCTTTCACCCCCAGTCTTGTTTTTTCTCCAAAAGCAACATTTGACTTGGCAGGCCGCCAGCCGGCTTTAGGAATTGTCTGAATCCTCAGACCTGTCATCCACGCGCTTGACACGCGCCATACTGCGAACAACAATCCTATACTGTATGCCTGTCTGAGCTCACCATTTCATACCGTTCTTATTCACTTTCCCCACTGTAGGGAAGTTCGTATGGCGCTGTCACACGTCAGGTGGATTCTGTTCCTCATAGACTCTCCTTGGTGTTTGTGGTGTTTTGTCCCTCTTTTCATGCTTCCTGTCCCACTCACCACACCTGACCAAGCTACTAATTACGACTGCTGACATGAGCCACCATGTAATTTAAAATCCACTTCTCTCTCAGTGTTTCGCTCTTTCTCTTTGCCTTCAGTCATCTCATTCATCACCTTCTATTCAGCGCTGCTTTCCTCCACCTCCTCCTCTTCCTCTCTAATGCCTCTCTCTCTCTGGACCTTCTCCTCACTACATCTATTACTCATATGTACTGTGTGGGTAATTCACATAATGACAACATGGACTTTGAGTTGTGTAGAAGCCTCTGAGCTGAGATTGCACTCAGGTCTTTGTTATGTGTAGGTGGATGTTTTTAAGCGTGGGCATATACCTGCGTGGTTAGTTGGTTCAGGCTGATGTTTGAAATGGCATTCTTAGAATGACAGGACAATGAGCAGCCTTATGGAGACATGAAAATGACTGGCCAAGAAGAAATGTGAAGAAATGTAATTTGCATGTAGAAGAACTTCACTGACTGGCTTAAGCTGTGACACTGATACATGTGACAGAAAGTGACAGGAGAGAAAGGTGTCGTCTCACGCGGGTCGTGGACGTGATCTACAGACATCCACTCAAGCACAACAATGACCGAGACGTTTGCTGAGCAGCACTCCACTGTGGACACTACAGTATCACAGTAAATGCTGAGGAGACACAGGGTAAAAGTGTGTTCAGACAGAAAGTGAAGCAAATGTGAACCATACGTCATTCACTTGAATTTGGCCTTGCTCCAAACAGTCACTGTATCCCAGTGGGAGTGTATCAGTGTGTTTGTGTTCAACTAAACCTTCTATTAAATTCAAAATTCACCAAAAACAGTTTCCTTCTCATTTACAGTATGTCTCATTTATCTTCACGAATTTTATCAAGTCCTGGAAAACAAGTGAATTGTACACACCAGGAGAAAAATATGGTCCAAATGCTTCATTGCGACGAACCACATGCGCTAACAATATCCACTGAGCTACAGGTCATACCAGAGCAAGTACTCTACAGTCAGAGCTCAAACTCCAAAGGCTGAAATCTCTGAATGCATTTAAGGCTTGATCCATCCTATTATATCCAGGCTTCAGCAGTGCAAATGCTTTATTTTAACTAAATTTGTAAGTTTAATAATTTGTATTGTTTATGTGTGTTTAATGTGACTGTGTGTTATTGTGCTTTATGTACTGCCATTGGAACAAACCTGGTTAAATAAAGGTTATGATGATGATGATGATGATGATGATGATGATGATGAAGAAGTAATGGTGCAGCAGCAACACACGTGAGCACCGAGTTGAGGAATTTCTGTCTCCACTCCAATGCAACCATCATGAATGTAAACGTATTTTTTTTAACTTTAACAGCGATGCATTTTTCTCCCACAATGTCCTCAGATTTACTTACTCTCAAAAAAAAAATCTTCTCAAGAAACTCAGTGTTCATCAGATTATCCACAGGCATTTGTTTCACAGTTACATTTGCGTTTTATGTTCATAAACTGGAACACAGAAACCTGCTTGTACACAAAGTGCTGTTAGGGGCGCCGTGTAAATGGCAGAGGTACCTTTAGCTCTGTAATTTCCATGCTTGAGTCTGTACCTGCCTCGGGTCATTTCTCGCAGCAGGACTGAAGGCGACCACTCCCTCCCTGTCACCTCCCCCATGTGTGAGGACAATGGTCTTTGGCAGAGATGGCTGAGACTGAGGCCGTTTTATAACCCATTACAGCTGAAAGGTTTGACGCAGCCTCCACCTCTGGCTTTTTTTTTTTTTTTTTTTATGGCCGACTCAAGGAAAAATATTTCGGATTCTATCACAACTGTCTTGTTGTCACAGTCCTCTACTCTCACCTATTTCCCCGTCGTTTATTCCCTGCCATGCTGTGCTGTTATCAGCCTGTCAGCCTCCTCGTCCATTTCATGTTCCTTAAAATGATTTCCTTTGCATTACCTCTGTTCAGCCATCACTCACACACACGTGTATTTCATCTGGCTTTTGACACTTTGATCCAGGTCAGATTTGCTTTATTAACACAAAAGAAGCAATGTGAACTTAATGTAATAGAAAAACAGAAAAAGGTTGTTTTTTTTTAGTTCATTTTTGGTCTTTTTATCCATTTCAGGTGTGAATGTCAATGACCGCACCACAGCCACCTCCCACCTAGTCCACCAACCATCTCTTCTCAATTGCTGGATGATCTCCTGTTGACAGGCCGAGGGTTATTATCATGGTTTCTGGGCTAAGAGGAATGCTACTGCGCTTCACAACAGATGTCTTTTCAAATCCTGACAAAACCACCCACAGAGATGAAGAGGTTAAAAAAAAAAGAAGAGTATCACTACACTAAGGTGACCCACAGTGTAAGGAGTGATAGCTGATGTCCCACACACACACACACACACATATACGCGGACTCACAAAACACCACCTGTTTTTTAAGCATTCAAGTTCAGGTTGTAAAGGAAGTGTTTCCAAAAGTGTGGTATTCAAAATAAATACAATAAATATTAATATGCGCGCTCGATGTGTCACATGTTGCACAGAGTATAAAAGCAACAGGGAAGGAATTTACTCCACAGCCAGCTCCTGGTGACAGATTGAGGAGTCTGCAGTGAAAATGAAACATGTTCATGTCTGGGACAAAAGTAAATTGTGACCTTTGGCAACAGAGGTTTGACCAAAAAAAAAAAACTCTTTGATCTTTTTCCTGCTGTGACCAGTTGGTTGGGTCTGGTTTACAGTCAGCTGATGTTGTGTGTCCCTTCATTCAATCTGCCATGTAAAATACTATGACTGAGCACAGATGACCTGTGTTTGATGTGCTGTGACAGTGGGAGTTGTAAACACATGTGGCACAAAGTGTTTTTTTTTTTTTCTCATCCAATCATAAGACTGTGTTATCTTGTCGAGGAGTAAAGACGTCACATCTTTCATGGTTAAAGTCTTGTTCATAATTATTTGCAGCTAAACCCATATTTGTGAAGAAAGTACGTGTTCAAAATACACAATTTCCCACACAGAATCAGACAAACTTCCTCATACTTGTTAATTACACCCACCATCCTGCCCTGAGAACTCAGCTCACTGTGGTTGACCCTTGATTTCATCATACTCCAAAACCAAAAAAAAAAAACATCCTTTCTGGGTATTTGGTCCCGAGTGAAGTGTTTCCTTTTTCCCACACTTGTTTTCTTGCCTGTTTATCAGCCCTCCGCAGCAGACTGCGCGTAAAAAGTTTTGTTCTCCTAATAAATAAACAACTACTGCGATGAAAATTCATTGAGTACTTTGTGATTTGTTGCATTAAATTTCACTAAACTTGAGGAGGGGGTGGAAATGGTAGGTAGGTGTGTAACAAAGGAAATCTCAGACCCCCATGAGACACACCTGACTGTATCAAACGTCTCTGTACATTGTTGTGTCTTCCTCCTGATTACTAAGCCAGACGGCAATAATGACCAACAGAGGGATGCGTCATCCGGGGGAAGGATGCACACGCTCGCTCGCACAAACACACTCTCTCTTTTAAATGTTTCAAATGTTCAAGACGAAGAAGAAAATTGTACTTTTTAGCAATCTTTTAGTCTCTTAGTGGGTTTTTTTTTTTGTGTATCTGATTGTCTCTGTCCTTTCAGATCTGCATGTCTCTCAGGAGGACGGGACGGTTCGGCTCAGTCATCGCCACTGTTCTCAGATTCCTGCCATATTTCTGGACGGCCACTGAACAAACAGAAGCGAACCCGATCCATGCTGTCACACTCTGGCACCCGGTACAGTTTCCCCTAACTCTCTCTCTCACACACACACACACACACACACACAAACACACACAGCTTCCTCTCCTATATCCCAAATAAAGACATACAGGAAGGCTGACTCTGACCCTTGACCCCTGAGCTGATGCAATATGCAATATGGCGGCTGTGTATTCATGCATGTGCATTCCCCAATGTGTGTGTGTGTGTGTGTTATGTGAGTGTCACCAATCTCTTACACTGCAGTAATTGATACTGACACGGATCTCACCTTGACAGTTGTTTAATTATTAACAGTCATGTGGACAAAAATATACATATTGTTTTCTTTTATTGAAAAGAGTCACATGAAGCCAGAGCAGGGCATCAAACCACAGCACAGAGACAAAGAGGATGAAGTTTACTTTCACCTGAAGAGTACTTGAGTCATTTTAAGTAACAGGTTCATTTGTTTCCTTGTCGAGGCATAGATTAAAAAAACTGTGTGAGGGTTCTGTGATGGTTGAATGTGTTAATTTGTGATGCTCGCTGGTGTTGGTCGGCTTTATTCTTAGTTAGAGGAACCATCTCCTTGGTGTATTTAAAGCAATAGTTTGACATTTACACGCCAGCCGACATGTCTCTCAGACTATCAGCTTGGACAGAGGAGGGAAGAGCTTGTCTCTAAAATGCAACAACAAATTCAAATCAACATTTAATATCTTGTTGGATTTATCCAAACAAAAAACAATGTATAAAACTGTAACTTGTGGTTTTGTAAGTTGTTACATTTGTAAGGAGCCAGACTATATTGTAACAAAATTATAGTTTTTGTTTTGCAGATTTTTTCCTGTATTGCTTTGAAATACACAATAATAAATGGTAAATTTATATAGTGCTTTCATGACCTTAGCTAGGTCCCAAAGCACTTTACATGGCAACTCATTCACCCCCTCACACACCAATAGCTACAGAGCTGCCATGCAAGGCGCTGGCCACCATTGGGAGCAACTTCGGGTTCAGTGTCTTGCCCAAGGACACTTTGAAATATGGACAGATCAAACCAGCAACTTTACAATTCACAGGCGACCCACTCTACCACCTGAGCCACAGTCACTCATAATGATAATACTGTCTGTTTAATGTGAGTACTGTAGAATTGTGTTGTAATTTTGCAGACGTTTATTTAATATTAAAGCTGTTCATTACTGTAAATACACATTGACTGTAATTGCACATACATTTTTTTGTTAACTGACACTTAATTTGTATAATTAGGACATTTTTTAATCAGTTTTATTGTTTTATACTTTTAAATATCCTTCAGTTAACAATGAAAATTAAACAAAAGCTGATGTAAAACTAAAGCTACAAATCATATTTTGATTATTTCATTTTTTGGCTTCAGCATCGTCCCGCTCAAACTGATACAGTTTCAAATTTATACTGCAGATATCAAAGTGTTATCAGTCTGACCGGAGTCTCAGCAAGAAACAAAGCAACTAACTTTTTGTCTGCGTTCTTGAACTGTGCGCTGATCAAAGCCTTCGTGCAATATTGTATTTTCCTGTTTGAGCAACAGCTCGGGAATGGTGTCTATTATAAAAGAGGAAATTTTACCGCCACTCTGTGACAACATCAGTGACATCACCAGGTGCCACTGTGTCTGTCGGCACATCTCAGTCTGCGTCTGACACTTTTACAAACACACACACACACACACACACACACACACACACTCTCTCTGTTTGAGGACCAGTCAGACAGCACTGTCCTCCACCTGTCTCCAGTGTTACCTGCCCCAGTCATTAACAGGGTCCCAGAGCCCCACTGTAAGTGCACATGTCAACTCCAAAATTACAGGGCACGCACACACACATATTTGTTTTGCATTTTAAAAGGGTAATATCTGTCTGCACGCAAGCAGTACGTTCATTTTCTCCACCGGCTCGCTCCACCTCCTCTTGTGTTTTTTTTGTGTGTGTGACAAACCCAGAAAACAAAGCAGTTAAGGTTCAAAGACAAAACTAAGAAAAGGAGATGAAACGACAAGATGTGTAGACGTGATGGTCATGCGCTGGTGATGTGTGTGTGTTTGTGTAATGACAAAGGGAAACTTTCAGCCCAGTTCCTCTGGTCAGTGTGAACTTTACCTCAGTGATTACAAACCACTTCTGCTGAGCTGAAGTCAAAGTGTTATTAGATTTCAGCTTTGTTCTCCTCCTCCTCCTCCTCCTCAGCTCGCTCTTGCCCAACTAATTAAAACAAGACAGTCCCTGCAGATGCTCGCGATGAGAGTGTTTTTGTCAGAAAATGTCAGCTGTCAGGTCGTTGATATTCAGTGTAGTGGAGTGTGTGAGAAGTTTGAGGAACAGGTGCCGAAAAAAATCTAAAATTTATTATGATACGGTGACATCTCAGCTCCTCTTTTTACTGGTATAGTGCACACACAAGCAGTCAAAGACACTCAACACCTGAAAGTTGCATTTTTTTTTTAAAACTGTCCTTTTATCCTCTGCTCTTTCACCATGTTGGCTTTGGGTAACCTGAGTGCTCTCTTTCCCTTTTCAACATGATCGGCACAAACAATGACGGACTTCTGCTCTCCTCGGGGTGATTGACTCAGTCTTATTGTGGCTCTTATTTTACGTTTTCCCGCTGAATGAAATCGGGGCTGTACGTCTGAATGGTTACTGACAGAACCTCATTAGCTGCGGCTTCGATGTCATCCTGAAACAGACAGCGGTGACGTAACCTGTGGACAACTTGTTTTCACAACTCGCATACGAATTTATAATGACTGTTTTGTCAGCGATCAACACATGGTCTTAGTCACAGCATTTTGCCTTAACCCAGGCATCAATGAAACTGGCACGGCCTTCAAACGTGATCCGACTTCACCTTAGTGACCTGGCTTACTGTACGTGCATCGCGACATCCAGCATTTCCTATAATTTGAGCACCAATCGCATCCATTTTCCATGTGTGCTGTAATTTCCTCCTGACTGGATCCTCAAAAACATCCTGTTGTCTGAGGACATCTGAGGGGACTGGTTGGACTGACCCCCCCCCTCCCACCTCATCACACACTGTTATCCTGGCCCTGCCTAATGACAGCCAGGCAGGAAGCTGTCCCCTGTGATCTCTGTATTTAAAAGCATCCTTATTATTGCTTGTGTATTGTTTTGTCGTGTTGGGATCCCTCAGACTACTATTATTAAGCTGAATGACTGTGAGTCGACTGTGATGGTAACATTTTAACTGAGTGGTAAAAGATATCGTAAAAGGAAAATGGGCGTATTTTATTTGCAATAATGAAATTTGCAGTGGGTAATAGTTGCAACTTCATACAGATAACATTGTATCATTGTATGAAATTGCAACATTAACCTGCACTGAACAAGTAGACTTGTTTCCATCTTGTCTGCATGCCTAATTTCCCCTTTGCAACAAACTAACAACTACAAGAATGATTTTGTTCAAGTTGATAAAGTTTATTTTAATAGTCTATTTATGTAGGGTCCTCACAATCTGTACATTCATCATTGTCTATACTTCAACTTAAAATTCCTCCAAAGCTACACCCAACACCACTACTACTACTACTACTTGTAAAAAAAATATAATGAATTATTGTAGATATTAAAATAGTGCTTTTAATATTACTTCAATAGTAATATTTAGGGGTGTGGTTAGTTTGATTGACAGGTCTGGTCTCCAATGAGAGCAGTGCTGAACTCGAGTCTCGTTCACATTGGACAGTGTCCTCAGGTTCAAGAATTAGACCCGCCTCCTCACTCCTCCCTTCATATCCAAATATGGTCACTTCTGGCTCCAAACAACCAACATGGCGACATTCAAATGACTTCAAGAGTTCACAAATCAACAGGTGATGTCACATTAGCTTCATCCATTCAATATGAAGTCTATGGTATGGCAGTGGCTCAGTGAAAGAGCAGCCGTCTACCAACCGAAGGGTCGGTGGTTCAAATCCTGCTCCTCCCAGTTGCTGTCGGTGTGTCCTTGGGCAAGACACTTTACTCACCTTTGCCTCGAATGAATGGTTTGGTGGTGGTCAGAGGGGCTGTAGATACAGACTCTGTCAGTCTGCTCCAGGGCATCTTAGCTTACCACCACCAGTATGAATGAATAAAGGTCTCTGTAAAGCGCTTTGAGTGTCTAGAAAATGCTGTATAAATCCAACCTTATTATTATTATTATTATTATTACTATTATTATTATGGTGGGGGCAGTTTAACCACAAAAATGTAGTCACATCTTGACACTTGGAAAACTCAGGGAATCTCAGTGTTCATCTGGGTTCACCATCTGGGAACCAAGGATCTCTGGAGAAAATGTAATGGTTATCCATCTAATAGTTGTGTAAATAACTGATCAACCCACTTACATTGATCAGAGTCACAGTGTATTACCCTTGATAGATCTGAAAATACCTGTTGTATGGTTCATATATAGAGAAGAACCAGTTGTAAACCCTACTGAAATTATAATTACAATATTAACCAAATAATACATAATAGCAAGTGGAGCAGGTTTACATCTTAAGGATTAAAAAGAGAAAAGATCAAAGTGGAGGTGCTTCTGGTTTGACTCTTGTCTGACAAGAACAAAAGTTTACAAAAGATCAATATCAAAATAAAGCAGCAGCTTATCTGTGTTATCTCCTCCAGATGTGACGTCACAAGGTCTTTGAATGTGTGTCGACTTACAGGAAACTGTGTCTGTGTGCACGTAAAAGTGGCCGTCGATTGATCAACATATCAGTTCATCTTGGTATGCTAAACTGGTTTCTCCAGGCACATGATTGCTCGTCTCTATTAATAACCACGATCTACAGCTTCTTCTCTGCTTTGCTGTTTAATCTGCTATATATAAAACAAACAGAATAAAACAGCCGACAAAAGGAGCCGCTCGGAGTGAGGCCGTGGAGATTTTTGAATGTGATAACCTTGTAGTAACCCTGTGCAGTGAAACACAACAGGTGGTCATCCTTCTTTGTCTGCTCCCACAGAGACAGGTGCTTCCGACTATGGCGGACAGATCACCGTTGACTCTGGACAATGGAGGGAAACAAGAGGAAAGAGGAGGTGTAATTCATGCATGGACACCTCTAACCCAGCCCAGCTCTGTGCCAAACAAACAAGAGCGTGAACCCAGCTGCTCTTTACGCATAAAACAGTCCAATATCGCAAAGCAAACACACTCATTCAAACTGTCAGTGTTGTTTTTCTCCTCGGTTTGTTAGAGGTACCAGTGACCGTGATGCAAGCAAACAGGAAGAGATCCTCGTTGGATATATTCTAAGTTAAGGAATGGCAGAGGATGGGTGTTGGGGGCGGGCAGAGACCCTACAAATGTTTCTGACCCCAAAATGTCATCAGAAGTGACCACATCAACCTGAGATCAGCAATCTGTGATGAATCCCACTCACAGCTACATTTTCGTAACAGAGAAAAACTCAACACAGATGAAAGGTGTCTTGTTTTTCCTCCGCCGGGACTCGCCTTTTCTCTTTCTCCACTTTCACTGTGCGTTCAGCCGTGAGGAGATGTCACTGCCTTTACATCTCTGCCTCTGAACTTTAAGGAGTACTGCGAAAGTAACAATACTCTGGAATCTGCTATGAGACATCTGAGTGTCTGATCGGCAGCGGCATCCAAACAATGTGTTTTTCTTTTTTTTTTTGACAGGAAACACCGCTGTGTAATTAAACCTGTCTCGAGGCTCTTATCTGCATAGCTGTTGAATGACATACAGTCAAAATGTGGTGTCACGGAGGAATAAAACAACACAAGATTGCCTCTGTACATAACCATTCAACAAAATAGACCACTGTGCTTTATTTTGAAAAATGCTGACAAAACAAACCAAGTAGAGCTAAAGTCCAGAATCCCAATTATCTATTTTTTTTTAAAGAAGAAGAAGAAGCCAATATCTTAAAATTAATGATTCACTCAGATCCACTCACTTCCTGTGTTACCTCAGTGAGCATTAACTTGTGCTATCAGTCACTGTGTAAGACTAGGTGCCAGAGATAATAATGGTCAAATCACCACTGATTGATTAAGTAAGAGGTGGAAGGAAGAGAGGGGAGGATGATGAGCAGAACGAAAGAAGAGTGAAGTGTTGACCTCTCTGCTGCGCTGTCAGGTAGATAAGAGCAGTGATGGACATTCCCAGTGGACTCAGATAACCTTTAAGTAAAGATGCAGTGTCACTATTTACAACTAGGCTGCACTGTTCACACTGAAACAGAAAAGGCCCATGGTTTATTGTATCATATATAGATCTGGATTATTTTCTACATGTATTTCAGCTCATTTTAATAAGTAAAACTGCCATGAACTTTGACACTGTTGCGGTATCACTGGGTTGAAATCATAAACTGTCTATGGGTGAAATGTATCTGATCTTGTGCAACAGTATCCTGAAGTTTATTTTCTGATTTGAAAGTAGAAGTGAAACTATAAAGAAATGTGTCTTTTGGAGCTTCGGTTGCTTTGTTATGAATCCAAAAATGAAAATAATAAGAAACACTAACCCCAACATGTTGGCTGATAGTAAAATAATTTTGAATCAAGTGTTGTTTTCAAGCTTTAGCCTTTAGTTTGATTCAAGATTCAAGCTGTTATTGTCACTTCCATCCTATGTTGAACATACAGAGGTCGTCCCACTGTGTTACATATAAAGAAAAACTACCACTGCAAAAAAATACAACAAAATAATATAAGATAATGAAAACATTTAATATATAAATATAACTATATGAAGAAATACTGAACTGACTCACCACACCATACAAACTAAAGAAGGAGCTAAAGGAAAGTTATCCACCCACGTTAAAAATACCTAAAAGCTGTAGCAAATTGCAGTTAATGTGTTATGTTAAATTTTGCCAGTACCACAGACTGTAGATAGAAATGGACGAAGCAAGTGTTTAAGTGTTGTTTTGAAGCCAAGAGATCGGCAGTTGAACGTCGCCATGTTTGTTGTTTGGAGCCAGAAGGTGACCATATTTGGATATGAAGGAAACGGTGAGGAGGCGGGTCTAATCCTTGAACCTGAGATCACTGCCCAATGAGGATGAGACTCGAGTTCAGCGCTGCTCTCATTGGAGACCAGACTTGTCAATCAAGCTCATTTTTTCAAGATGGACCACCAGATCACTAATAACAGGATTTAACTTAAGCTAATGACATCAGAATGACTTGTGAGTATTTCATATTCGCTTCGTTCATTTCTATACACAGTCTATGGCCAGTACGGAATTCTAAGGAGTTGTCTTCCCGTATTTTACCAACAGGGGGAGATGTAACATTTTCTGTCGCCTCACACCGCAGCCGTGTGCTCGTCTTTAAAGCGCGTCGTCGACTGTGTGTAAGCGCAGGGCATCTTTTACTGGACAAAAGCTCCTGCGCCTGAAGTTGATGTTTTACAGGCTCCAGAGACTCATTTCAAAACCGCTATCTCACACTCTCAGTCAAGTTTTTTTGTCACGCAGTTCCCGAACACTGACGTCCAAAATGGCTTTTCAGTATCCGCAGGCTTACCGCGACGAGGCAGTTGTAAGTAAACGTTGCTAGCTAGCTAACAAGCCGGGATGCTTAATCATCATGGGTTTTCATTCATTCAGACGACTGTTTGCTTTGTTAGCATGCTAGTTAGCTCAGGATATAAATATCAAATTAACTGAATACTACAACTCCCATTTATAAAACCATACAAGCTAAACTTCTTATGTTATTGGATTATCTTTGCTAACCTTACATGGAGTTGCTAGCTTGGTAGCTGAAGTCTGTTTTGATTTTTGCCCCCACCTTAGCTAGGTGATATTTTTAACAACTGTCATCTCTGGCCTGTCTCAGATGGATGACTATCATGGCTGCAAAGTACCCGATCCATACAGCTGGCTGGAGGACCCTGACAGTGAAAAGACACAGGTAAACCTCATCAGATCTAAACTCTATGGCTTTATTTTTGCTGCTGCCATTTTTAGCTCTAGTGTCGGTTTTCATGATTACAGACTGGAGCTATAAATAGTGGTTTGGTTTCAGGGTGAAGATTAATGCCCTGATGCTTGTTTTGCTGCATGATTTTTTTCATTTGAAGTCTGTTTGAACAATTTCACTTCTGATTATGATGTGGCATGCATACCCCACCAGCTAAAGGTTGTATTGATATCAACCTTCACATGTCTGGATCTTAAACTCACCTGTTTTGGTTTTAATGCTTCTTGGTGCTGACTGCAGAAATGAAATTCATTTGTAATTTCCTTTTCCTGTCTTCCCTTAGGCCTTTGTCAGTGCTCAGAACCAGCTGACACTGCCTTATTTAGAGCGCTGCGAGGTGCGAGACCTCTTCAAGGAGCGCATGACTGAGCTGTATGACTACCCAAAGTATAGCTGTCCCTTCAAGAGGGGAAGCAGGTGAGGCAACTTAGCTGGCTACATTTGTCATGTTGGGGCTTCAGGCTCAAGTTAAGAAATACAGTGTCATTAAATCCGACATCAGTGACAGTGACATTCCCAGCTGATTTGACATGATGGATTATATGCCTGTGGAGGTTTTTTTTATATATATATTTTGCTCAATTTCTGATTGTATTCGCAGGTACTTTCACTTCTACAACACAGGACTCCAGAACCAGAGTGTGATGTATGTGCAGGAGAGCCTAGATGCTGAGCCCACAGTCTTCTTAGATCCAAACACATTTTCTGATGATGGGACCGTTGCCCTGCGAGGTATTAGCTTTGGCTGTTGTGAAAACACACTATTACTTGTTTATAGTTCCATGGCTCTGCTGTTGTGGATGTTGCTCATTTTTCTCTTTAAATAATGGTTTTTGGTTAAAAGTTGTCTTGATAGTTATATCTATAGTATGGATTTCATTTTAATGCCTTTGCCAGAGGCACTGGGAGGTGTTGCTCGATATGGTAATAACGCTCACATGATAGATCTGCATGTTCAGGAATAACCTGCTATTTATAGCTTCTACACTGACAGTTTCAATGAAGAACTTTTTTAGTTGTCTTTGTTGATGTTGTGTTATCTGTTCCTGTAATTACTCCAAGGCTATGCATTCTCTGAGGACGGAGAGTATCTGGCATATGGCACCAGTGCCAGTGGGTCCGACTGGGTGGAGATCCGTTTCCTGCGGGTGGACGGCGCCATGCCTCTGGAGGACCGTCTGGAGCGAGTCAAGTTCAGTTGCATGTCCTGGACTCATGATGGGAAAGGCCTTTTCTACAACTCTTACCCCGAGCAGGAGGGGAAAAGTGACGGTAAGATGTCATCTGATGTTTTGTATTTTGTTTTTTTGTTTTCCAGTCTGTTACAGTTCTATGTTGTCACCACTTGGGGACCGTGATGAAACTGAAATGTGTTGTCTCTGTCAGGCACTGAGACCTCCACCAACCTGCATCAGAAGCTATACTTTCACGTTTTGGGGACTCCGCAGTCTGAGGACGTCTTGTGCGCTGAGTTTCCTGACCACCCTAAATGGATGAGTGGAGCTGAGGTATGAAGCCTGAAGTTTTGTTTATTTGTGATTTGTCCATTTGTTAATCAATATTCAGGTGTATTGTACTGATCTTATGTATATTTCAGGTGTCCGATGATGGGCGCTATGTGCTGCTGTCTATCAGAGAAGGTTGTGATCCTGTTAACAGACTGTGGTACTGTGACCTCAAGACCACGCCTCAGGGTATTACAGGTAGGTTACACTGTGTGCTTTTTTTAATTATTTTTTTTAAATAGGAAATATGTTCTTAGTTCATGTCCACAAAAATCCTCCCTATTTCTAATTGTGCACACCTGTGTTCCCCCCTTGTGTTTTAAGGACTTTTGCCATGGGTGAAGTTGATCGACAACTTTGATGCCGAGTATGAATACGTGACAAACGAGGGCACATTGTTCTCCTTCAAGACCAACTTGGACGCCCCACGCTACAGACTCATCAACATCGATTTTGCGTCTCCCGATCAGAGCAACTGGAAGGAGCTCATCCCTCAACACGACAAGGACGTTATAGGTCAGCTGCTGAACACACACATGAGACCTGTTCTGATTAAAATATTAGGAGTCTTATGCTGACACCTGATACAAATTTAAAGCATCTGCCATGTTTTCTTCTGTCATGTCCTCTCTGCAGTGTTCGCCACTTGTACATACTCCAGCTATCTGTTTGTGTGTCTCCTCCACGACGTGAAGAATGT
This sequence comes from Pseudochromis fuscus, assembly GCA_900323345.1. NCBI lineage: Eukaryota > Metazoa > Chordata > Actinopteri > Pseudochromidae > Pseudochromis > Pseudochromis fuscus. The sequence goes on along the minus strand of OOFC01003876.1, from coordinate 8,091 downwards.
GTTGAAAATGTATCGCCTGAGTTCGGGGGAGGAGCTGAAGACCTTCCCTCTCGATGTTGGCTCTGTAGTAGGCTTCACAGGACGAAAGCGGGACTCGGAGATCTTCTACTATTTCACTTCTTTCCTATCCCCAGGTATTAGATTTGTAAAATGTCATTAGCTTTATTACTTTTTGTTACTGTAGACAGTACCATTAGTTTGATGACTTTTGATGTGAGTTTTATAATGCGTGGAAAATATGTGAGGCAGCAGGTTAAAGACAAAAACCTCCAGGTGAAACCATTATAAATTCCTCTAACGCCTGTGAGATTGTTTTAAAAACTGTACTGTTGCCTCTTGCTGCAGTGCTTGTTGCTGTGCTCAGTAAAATAGTTTAAGAATCAAATAAATGTTGGACAGAAAACTACTTTTCCACATAATGTCCAAGTGAGTTAGTGACACTATAACAAATTCAATCTTTTTCTTTTTTTTCCCCTCAAGCCATCATCTACCACTGCGACCTCACCAAGGAGCCACTGCAGCCCCACATCTTCAGAGAAGTCACCGTCAAAGGCTTCAACCCGTCTGACTACCAGACCACCCAGGTAACTAGAATTAAAAGTGGGATTCCCACTGTTTGATTTTTTTTTGTGTGTGTTGTATTTTTTTGTTGATGACTTTTAGCAACAAATTATCTTTTCTTTTTTGCATCTCAGGTAAAAAAAACACTGTTTGAAAATTGTCTTTACAAGAAATATTTATGTTTAGTGTAAATGCCCAAGTGCTCATCCAACATATATTTTGTCAGAAGACAAACCAGTTGTGATGTTGTTAGCCGGTCACCAGCAAACAAAATCAAAGTGGTTGGATATCACTGTAGCGATAATCCCCGGCAGGAAAGCTTGTTGCTTTGTGGACAGAAGTGACCATATTTGGATATGAAAGGAGGAGTGACGAGGTGACTCTAATCCTTGAACCAGAGCTGCCAATCAAACTAACCACACCCCTAAATCTTACTCGTAAGGCCCAATATCTACTTAGTGAGTTGTTTAATTTCAGGTGGACCTCCAGATCAGTGATAGGAAGAATCACTTTAGCTAATGACACCAGAATGGCATGTGGAAAACTGTACTCACTCAGTATTTCATGATTGCACATTTTTGAATTAAAGTCAACTGGAGTAAGCATCTAGTGGCCGTTGGGGATATTACACCTGTTTTCTTTTCCTTTTTAAGACTCAGTTGTTTCATAATTTCAAGATACAGTCTGATTTGCACAGGACCAATATCACCAGCATCTAGTACTGGAAGACTACTTGTAGCTTTTGGTAACAGACATGTATGAAACATACTATCGTGTCTCACTTTGCTCCAAGTGCCGTACTTGCAGCGTAGATTTAAAAAAACAATAGTTTCAACATTTGTGTCAAGAGAGTAACCAGCTCTCTGTAATTAACCTCCTGAGGGGAAACATGTTGTTGGGGCCCCTTTGACCCCCTACTGTTCATGCCACTTTAATGTTTTCCCTCTTAACACTCTACAGATGAAATGATTAGTTGATGAATTAATTAGTCAATTGACCCAAAAGTAATTTGCAACCATTTGGTACTTGATTAATGTTTTTCACTGTTTTCTGATCATTGACACAGAAATAAATCAAGATCTAGACACAGGGAGCATCTATGATCCTGAGGCTGATGGAGGCTGAGTTGTACAACTTTGTAATAAATACAAATAATCTGTATTAAACCTGTCCCCTTGGCAGTTTCCCACTCTGCCCAGTTGATGATCCAGCCTTCACCAAGCTGTGTATTAAATCAATCCCCCTGAAGACTCCAGAAATAACAAATACAATGCAGATTTTAGGATTTTACAGCAGCTCCTTTTCTTCTTGTGTCTCTCTGACAGCAGCACAGATAAAGATGGCGTAAGCTTTGTTGTCCTTGACCTATTCACATTTCTGTCTCCATCCCCGCTGTGTCCTCTGACGGTCTTTCTCTGTTTCCTCAGATCTTTTATCCCTCCAAGGACGGCACTCAAATACCGATGTTTATTGTTCACAAGAAGGGCATCAAAATGGACGGCTCCCACCCCGGGTTCCTGTACGGCTACGGGGGCTTCAACATCTCCATCACACCGAGCTACAGCGTCTCCCGACTCATCTTTGTCAGACATCTGGGGGGAGTGCTGGCTGTTGCCAACATCAGAGGAGGAGGAGAGTACGGGGAGACCTGGCACAAAGGTGGGAGGCTTCACACTCGCTACATGACAAGGACACGGCCTCTTTGTACAATGTGGTTTTTTCATTTAAAAATAGTCGACTGTCTAACAGGATAAAGAAAGATCATCCTTTTCTTTTCTTTTTTTTCACTGTGTGCTTGCTGCAGCAGGGTTTTTCTTTCTTTCACTCACATGTTTTACTATTAACAAGTGGTAGAAGCATAAAGGTTAATGATATTTTTCAAATCCTGTTTTTTCATTATTCTTGAATTTTTAACCTTCACTACACAGTACAGTGCATATCAAGAGTTTCTCTAAGGTTGTGAGTGAGCAGGATGTTTTACATTGTAACTAATTTAAAATCCAACCTGGTGAAATAGCAAAGTACAAGAAGACTGTGGAGTGACATGGGAACATCTTGTATCCAGCAGTTACCATTTAAAATGAAAAAATATTTTCATATTGATAGATTTTGGATTTTTTTTAAATGAGAGAGGAGATAGAGATGTTGATTTAAGAATTTATTTCACTGGAAAAATTATATCAGACACATTTTAGTCAAATAGAGTGAGTATCTTTTAAAATACCACCAGTACAAAGCCTTCGTTTACACACTTTGTATTTTTCCTCTCAGCTGGGATGCTGGCAAACAAGCAGAACTGCTTCTCAGACTTCCAGTGTGCAGCCGAGTATCTGATCAAGGAGGGATACACTTCTCCCTCCAAGCTGACTATAAATGGAGGCTCCAACGGTGGACTGCTTGTAGGTATGTAAACTTCTCCTGAAGCATCAACACAGACTAGATATCATTTTCAAAACAAAAGTCTCAAACTGTTTCAGCCTCGGCACATCGGTCCTGTTTACACTCGGGTTTCAAATGTGTCTCAGGCGATCGGATCACATGTGGACAGCAGAGGTGCATCTTTGTGTCTCCAAACTGTCCTGTCGACAACTTTTGATCAGATGTCACTATGGCAACCTAATAACCACCAGTAGCACCATATTTTGTAAACAGTTGGCAGTAATCAGGTCTCAGTGCGTCTTGGTGGATGTTTACACTTGTATTTAACGTTATCCTCTTGTGATCTGATCACACAGCACCCATCAGACTTCATCATCACATGTTTAACGCTGTGTTTCCTCTCTCTCTCTCTCTCTCTCTCTCTCTCTCTCTCAGCGGCCTGTGTGAACCAGCGACCTGAGCTGTTTGGCTGCGCTGTGGCTCAGGTCGGCGTCATGGACATGCTGAAGTTCCACAAGTTCACCATCGGCCACGCCTGGACCACAGACTTCGGCTGCTCAGAGAAGAAAGAGCAGTTTGACTGGCTCATCAAGTAGGTGCATTTTCTATCTGTGTGGACATTCAGGGTCTTCACTGACACTCATTTTGGTTCATAAACCAAGCTTGATTGTAATTTATTATCAGGAGCTTATTTATGCTCATTCGGGAACTGTGGTTGTTATCATGACATTGCTCCATTCAGTAGCAGGACAGAAACTATTACAGGGTTTCCTCATGTCCTGGAAAACCTGCAATTTTTTTTAAACTTATTTTCCAGTCCTGGAAAACTTCTGTAAATTGACATAAGAAATTAAAAAAAAAAAAAAAAGTCCCTAAAACCACCATTTCTGTCTAAAAAATAATAAAGATAAACCAAACTGTCACATTT
>OOFC01003874.1:6986-18624 GCA_900323345.1 Pseudochromis fuscus | reverse complement strand
CCAAATGTATATTTAACATTAATTTCCCAGACGTGTTGCATTTTCCACGTTGGCCGCTCTCTCTACTAAAATGAATCTTTTTTTTTTACATTACCCCTTTTCCACCGAACAAGAACTGGTGCTAGGTCCGGGCTGGTTCTAGTCCTGGTGGTTAGTTGGTTCAGATCCCGTTTCTCCTATAAACCGGTTTGATTTTCCACTGGCAAGGAGCCAAGTTGGGGCAGCGTCATGTAAAAGGTCAGTACATCACTGCATAGGTAGCCGGTTCACAACAACCGGCCACTAGCAAGCTAGCTGTTGTTAACAAACTACTGTTACCCTGTTACTGTGAGTCCATGAAAAATATGTTTTTTTCAGTAGATATTCTAGTTACAACATGATTGAGTTAACAGTGGAAAAGGGTGAACTTTCCACCGCTTTTCCCCGGTCCACTTCCTGTTGCCATGCGGCGTCACGTGATGTGTTAGCTACGTAACAGACAGGTCCTGGCAGATATCTAAAGTCCGTTTGCAGCCGTTGTGTAAAATGAGCGCATCCAGGAACCGATAAGCGGAACCGAAATTATAATTTTTTATGGGTACCCGGTACTCACTAAATTTAATTCGGTTCCTACTTGGAACTGAATTTCAGTCCCCAACCCTATCTGCAACCATGGGCAGCTGCCTTTAATAAAGGGAACAAGAGTTTGGTATTTTCCTCTGACAGACTGTGGTTCAGTCTTAGAGGAAATAAACACATTCTTTCAAATGTTCCATATATTTAAAAAATTAATGTGATGAAACAGAAACTTCAGAGACGCTCCCTGAGGGCACATCAGCTGGTACAGTACATGTATGTGACTACATCTTTCCCATGCGTGTCTGTACGTGTGTGTGTGTGTACGCACATGCATGCCTTTGTTAATGTGTGTGTCAGTAGGGTGCTGCCTGTTGACAGATGAGAGCCACACTGAGAGGGGTCTCCGAGAGGCCTGACAGATCTGTGACAGAGTGTGCCTGAGGACTGAGGCCTCCATGTTAATCCTCTCTCATACATGTTAACTACACTTGGATAGTCCCATGCTGCGCTGCCTTAAAACAGCCTGGCACGGTTCGACACGGCCCCCGAAACCTTCACGACAAGAGCCCCCTCCAAAAAAACAAGTCCGCTCCGGCCGAGGCAGACCTCTTCATCACATAATGCCACAAAAATTTGCAAACACAGACACGCACGCAAGCTCGCAAACACACGCACCCACAATCACTCACACACAGTGGAAGTCAAAGCAAAGGCTGTCATTAAGCAAAGCAGACTGAAAATACAAGCAGACACAGAGCTAACAAAGCATTTGGGGGAAAATACGACAGCTTACTTTAGCTGTCTGAAATGAGCAGTTGTTTTAATGACGGGGAGGACGTGAGTGCAGTAACTTTGTTTTTGTTTTCACTTGAAAAAAGGACTTTGCTGCTCTGATCCAAAGATCCACAGAAGTTAAACCAGTTGCTGTGAGTGGAGACAGCTCAGGGGGGGAGCTCTGTGATTGGTCACAGCTGGCATATTTGCTTGCTGAGGACACTTCCCCTCTTGTGTGTTTTAGTGGAGAATGGAGTAAAGTGTTAGGTACCGGCCAAACGGGCACCTCATTTGGCACCAAAACCAGCTCTGTTTAAACACAGTCCTGTGCCAGAAGTTAAGAGGAAGCCAAGACATCTTCATTCAACTGGTCCCTGAGCGGGGCTTTAGCGTTGCTTCATTACTTTACTGTTGCTTCATAAATATTGAGAACGGGAACGCCAACAATGATTCTGCAGCGCGGGGTTAAAAGAACAACAGCGACTGAAATACAAACTGACAAACTGACAGCACATGAGATTTTAAAGCGCAGCCATCCAGAGTGTTTCATATTCCCAGTGATCCTCAACGCGGTCTGAACCGGAGCGCGCCGGACGGACTGATGTTGACATGGAGAGAAGGGGAAGGTGTGTTTACTTTGAGGAGCTGAGTATGTGCTGTCTAATCCACTTCTTGTGGGAACCTGTAATGCTGTCTGATACCTGTTAAGAGCGCAGACACACAGAGGCCCCAGCGATCCGCCCGCGGTCATGCCTCCGAACGGCTCTCGGAGAAAGCGCTACAATAACTCATTATGAGTCACAGACAGTCTAACTCGCCGCGTTGAGGCTGTAAACACAGGATATGGTCGTCGTGGTGAAGCGATACAAACGCACACTCACACACAGTCAATTAGTGAAAGGAAGACAAAGGGGGATCAGACTGTAGGAACAGGCCTTGGGCTGTTTTTTATCCAGAGCTGACCAACACTGGAGCCACGAGATAATTGACTGAACGAAACAGACGCAGGACTATGAACTGCAGGGCAGAGCAATAAAAGCTTTTTAGTAAGCTTGTTGTGTAGTTTCAAAGTGTACTATAGTACTTTGAGTCAATCTCATCTTGCTGTGTATTTTTTATTTTTTTCATGGGTTCGTCTCCACAGACCTTATCAATAAGAAAACATCAGCAGAACAAAGGCCGTGGGATGTGCCTGGGCCTGGGGGCATACCACCAGCCAAACTGGAGACACTGCATGTTGGTCATTGTTTGGTATGTGTGTGTAAGTGTGTGTCACTGTAAGGCTACTGTACTCACACGCCCGCTAAACAAACACATCTCAACGAGTCAGTCATCGAGAGCTTGAACGGAGCTACCAGAGCAAAAGAGGCTGGGCTCGTAGATCGCATGTTGATGTTTTAATTACATCTCTTCTATTTGCATACGCCGCCATTACTCCTGCGCCGCTCCTCCTTCAATCCCTCCGTCCCTAATGAAGAACCCCAGAAATGTCAGGCAGCTAGAGAGGAGAGGAAGGATTATATTGAGCCTGTCCCACATCAACATCACACAACAACCCTCCAATCAACCGAAGAAGTGGCATAATGAAGATGTGAGTTTGTGTAACACTGCGCGCAGGTGTGTGTGCGCAGGTGTGTTTCTGTGTGTGTGAATACAAATGTGTGTTTGTCTATTTAGAAAGAATAAAAGGCAGATTTCAATTCGCCTGTACGCTGAACAATAGGCCCAATCAGTCTCCTGGATCAGCCCTGATTAAAAGATGAGCTCGCTGTAGGTGAGTACGTAGCAGTGATATCTCACCAGGAGCACAATGAAACACAATCATGTAAAGATTCAACGCTATCATCAATTGTTTCTTCAAAGACAGACTGAGTGAACCCTCGCGCTAAAACAGCACCGAGAGCACGGGAACAAGGAGCCGTTTCCCCAAAACAATCTGTACGCTCCATCTTGACAGCCTTGAAAGGCATGAGCAGAATAACAACCGGCAGTGTAAAACAGTGCTATTCTCATTACCCTCTGTGGAGTGAATAGAGAGAAAGACTGTGAAGCAGGCTAATGAGCTAGTTAAGGTGGCAGTAAATGTCATTCCTCCTCTGGCAGGCCCCAGGCTGCAGTACTGCTACAGGCCATTACCTGGACAGGGACGCTTAAAGCTTGCATCAGCACTTACTGTACTGCCTGGATTTCACACACACACCCACACACACACATGCACACACAGGAGGAGCAGAAAAGAAAGGAAGTCTCTGCATACTATAACACCACAACCCTGCTATATAACATGCATTACATTAAAAGCCTAAGTGGATCATGTTGGGGGAAAAAAAAAGTGCACAAGAGGAGAAGACACAGTCTTTAGTCGTTTTTAATCTTCTTTCCATCGACAGGAACTGTAATGAGTAAAGAGCTTTTCTGGCTGCTTTCCACTCAGGTGTTGACTGTGGTCTGTTGGCTTGTTAGCTGCTCAGCCAGTTAGTTTGACCTTTAGTAATTTATTCTTGACTCCCATCTAGAAGGATTAGATTTTGTTTTTTTTTTTAAATTGGATCACTCTGGGTTTACTCGACAGTGAACAAGGACAAAGTCTGAAGGTGTTTAAAGTTTTGACACGAGGGATGAATCAGGTATATGCTGAGTTTGAAAAATTAGTCACACACACACACACACACACACACACATACGCACACAGGCTTCACATGGTCAGTAGTTTGAATTTAAACATTGCCTCCAGGCATGTTTAAAGATGTAGAAAATATTCGGCTTTGAAAAACATTTTGTGTCTGATAAGATTCTTTCTATGATAAAGTTCAATAAACTGGTGCGACTGCTCCTTTAAACGGCAGCTACGCCTCCTCCACCCATGAAAAATCAGGAATTTATGAGCATGCAAATATTTCAAAAGTTTAATTACTTGATACTAGAGTTGCAAATAGGCGGAAAATTTCCAGTAATTGTCCGGAAACTTTCCAGAAACTTTCCATGGGACATATTCCAAATTGGAAACTTTCTATGGGAATTATGTAAATTAACTGGAAATTGGGTGTAATTTAGGCAAACTGTATCACATACAACTAACAAAATAGCTTGTAAAAACACTCATGCACTCATGAACAGAAATATATACCGTATTTTCTGGACTATAAGCCGCTACTTTTTTCCGACGCTTTGAACCCTGCGGCTTAAACACTGGTGTGGCTCATGTATCGGTGGCACGAAGCTCGTTAGCTTTTTACAAGCTAGCAAGCTCCGCGCCGCTGATACATTTCGCCTCGTCACATCAGACCAGAGTGGACCACATGAAACTGTTCGAATAAATTCAATAGCAGCTTATAGACAGGTGGTCTCAGTAGTCCGGAAAATATGGTAGTTGGCTCAACAACTGTCAACTTTCATAATGTTTTACAATTGATGTATAAATTCTTGTACGGTTACAGAAAACCATCTTGCAGGAGTCAAAGGAAACAGCGTCACATTTGAGGGAGCTATAATAAGCTAGCCTCTTAAATGGACAATGAAACGAAAACTAGCTTAAATTTAGCACCTAACTTACCAGCTAGCTAGCTACTGTATGGATACATTTTTATTTAATTTTTGCAAGTTAAACAGTAATACCATTATAGATCAAATATATTTAACCTGTAATATCATAAAAAACTTACTTGACTTTATATAATGCACTGGCTCAACTGTGTGGCTTCAACAGTCTTGTGCTTTGGGCTCAAAAGTGTGGCCTTCAGGGTCTAAGCATCATCTGTGCATGTGATGGAGGAGTGCACGGTGCATGGAGGGGGTGTGGCCTAAAATGATTGAGGAGTGCACTTGCATTAAATCTGTTGTTTTAGCCGAGATTATGCTACAGTAAGTTTCTACTTTGAAAATTCCTGGAATTTTGCAACCCTACTTGATACAGCATGTTCCCTACATTGTTGATGTGATGCAGCTCAGTATCAAGCTTGTGTAATATGCCTATTGGACCAGAACTGGCTCCAAGTTAGTCACCATGTCCAAATAACAGCTCCACATCTCAAATTCAGATTTGAGGTGGGCGCACAGATCTGGAGTATGAATTAACATGAATACATTTGTAAAGGTGTCAGAGACAAAATCAGAAAAACACTTCTAATGAAAGGGGAATTTAATCAAGTGACCACTTGTCCTCCCGTGGGCACAGCGTGTGTGCACGGTAAGTCAATAAACTCCATCGACTTCTAAATTTATTTGAAGCGCATTTGTCTAAACAGACAGCAGCTCCTAAACCTACAACACAAACACTTTCCTTTTTTGGGGCGAGATGAGCACTTGAGTGTAAACACAATATGTAAAAATAAATTCTTGTGGGTTTGAAAGTGCCAGCACTGTCAGTGTGTCAAGTGTCATGTTTATTTTACTCTGCTGATGTTTCAGATCAAGCCAGCACCTCACACGGATGAGATAGTTGGCTGCGTTGGTGGTCTCTCGTGTGTGTTGTAAAAGATGTAACACAAAGTCGCAGAAAAAATACACGTTTGAGCAAAGATGGTGAAAAATAAACTTGTATCAAATGCACACGTTTTGCAGCACTTTCACACCTTGAACCCAAGTGGACAATAAATCCAGCTCCTTCGGAAAAGAAGAAAAAAAGCCCTTCTGCACTCTCACCAATCTCCAAGGTCCTTGAACAAATAAACTTTCTTTGGTTTTAAATAAAGCCCTGCGCTACTCTGGATTTAAATACACTCTGGCTTTGCTTCCCCACTGGTTTCAATACACCTCTGGGTCCGGCGTATGGAGTCGGGCTGCTGCCCATATGGTCCCCACTGGATTAGGCTAAGAAGCCCGGCCACATAATGGCGAGGCCCGAGGAACCATTAAAAACCCATTAATTTTGAAGTCTGAAGCTCCTCACGGCAATGATATGCTAATATTTCTCAGCACTGGAGATGGACTGACGAATGAGAATCAGCCAGACTCAATAGAAAAGAAATACGCTGAGTGAAGAGGAGGAGAGGGAGGAGAGTAAAAATGGTGAAAAGAGAGTCTACAGACTGTTCCAGGTCGCTGTAACTCCCTAACATCCACTTGTCTGCGAGACACACACACACACACACACACACACACTGCACACACACACACAACTGGGTGAGAGGGAGGATAAAGAAAAGAGGGAAGCAGAGGACAGAGAAACTGCAGGCAGCACAAGACAAAGAGGTCAGTGTTGTGGAAAACATGGAGTCTGACATTAAAGTGATGCAGTTCAACTTACACGCTGCAGCACCAGAGATGCATGGCTGAGAGATCTACAAAATAAAAAAAAAACTGAGGACAGATGGGGAGAGAAAAGCAGTGAGAAAAGGGAAGAGAGTCCTGAAAATTAAACAAAGATAGAGAGCAAAAACCTGCCATCTGCATATCCACCCATCCCCATTTCTGAAACCAAAAAAAAAAAAAAAAAAATTGATAGATTTATTTGTTTTGTGGCCAGGTGGCATGGTGTGGGGAAATTCTGCTTATCTCCGCAATCCTCTGTATTGTGGAGTGGATGGGAGGAACATTAGAAAGGCTAAGTCCCCACCAAGCAGATTATCCAGAGCCAGCCATGGGACCAGAACACAGATTTAGGATGCATTGCCCAAATAAGATTTAGGCTTTTCACTGGCAATTACTTGCAGTATACATTTCAATGCGTAACCCGGAGTGCGGCTGATGGCTGCCCTGGCTCTGAAAAGGACTTGAGCTAATCTGAGAGTTGCCACTGTACCAGAAGCTTACAGTCGCTTTCCAGCTGAACGGCGCTGCTGTGTGTGAAGGCTGGAGCTGTTCCTGTCTGTTGTTTACATTCAACACTCCTCTGATTCCCTTCAAAGCCGCGCTACTTGTTATTCACTTGTTGGGAAGCCACTTGTATATAACGTGGATGTCATTACTCCGATGTGTGGTATACGTGTCACGTCGGAGAAATCAACGCATCAGCATCGATAATCGCTATATCCACGGTACAGGAAGTACCACAGGAGTACAAAGGCCAGGCGGGCTCGCATGTGCACTTCTTCTGTCTAATGAGTCCTTTTGCTATGTGTGTCTCGGATGCTGATGAAGGGAAAGGAGACTGGACTTGTCATTTCCCTGTAGGGCCCTCGGGAGCCAGGTGTCTCTCTTTAATGGAGGCATGTGGAGACTAACGTAGGTTAATGAGCTATACAGGCCCCAGAGGAGATGAGCATTATAGGCTATATGAAATCCCCTCTCATCCCTACATCCCTCCATTTGTGTCAGACCCTGGGAGAGAGCCGGCGAACAAAGGAAACTGTGGTGGAATGGAAGTGGAGATGCGAGCGAGGCGGCGGGAGACGGCGAAGGATAGAAAGACACAACAGAGCCAGAGAGAAAGCCAGGTCTGCCAGCCCTTTAAAACAATTAAGGCCTGGATGAGATTCACTCTGAAGGTTCCACTGCCAAGCGAGACCCAAATGTGGCAGTAAAGGGAAAGCTTAGTGAGAGCCGGCCTAATCAGAAACAGACTCTCTACGACAACAAACCAAACCACACACACACACACACACACACACACACACACACACACACACAGGAAAGTCGACACTTTACATATTAAAGATCGCCGGGGAGGGAAAAAAGCCTGTGGTAACATCAAATTGTAATGAGGAACAGGCTCGGGGAGTGCAGAGAGGAAGAGTTAGAAGAGCTGTAATAATGACGAAGGAGGGAGAGCTGTAACTGACGGCTGAGCCCAAACTGCTGATGTCCTGAGAGTCTGTTTTAGGGAGTGTTTGTTGTGGCGTTGTACTCTACAGCTCCACCGCCTTCCTCTTTTTGTCCTGCTCTCAGATGTGGCTTTGTCTCCGGTTTAGCCGTCTGCGGCTCCATCGCCGTATAAAGCTACGAACTTAGAGCAAGCAACCACGCGAGTGTTTCCATCCCCCAAACGTGGATGTGCGCTAAGATGCCGCCAAGAGACGAGGGAAGTGTGAGTGTACTTGTGTCCGATTGAAATGGTTGGAAATAGAGGATACTGACAGATGAGAGAGGTGCAGCAGAGAAGTGGAGGGAGGAGAGACGAGGTAGAGGAGGATGGATGAAGGGGAGAGGTGACAACATGAGTCGAGGAGGAATGGTTTGACCAGGTTTGCGCCACAGGAGCAGGGAGGATCGCGAGGGTTGTGGCACAGCCGATGGAGAGGCAGCCTCACATACCAGACCTGATCCAGTATAAACCCTGTCTGTTACTGCAGATCTGATATGGAAATAAGAAGCCAGATGGGGGCTTCCACTGGCCTTATATGGGATTGTGGCTTGGCCTGGATGGATCACGGGTGAAAAGCCATGGAGAATGAAAAATACAGGGAGAGGAGGGCAGAAACAGGAACAAGGACCGGGCATTTGAGAAAAACAACGTTAGACAAACGGGAACAAAGATGCTGAAAAGTGGATATGCAAGCAGAGAGGTGAGGAAGAAGCAGAGGATGAGATGAAAATGTGAGAAAAGAAATGGACAATGAATCTAAGACGCTGCTTTCTTCCTCTGATGCTGTTTGAATGGTCTCTCCTCTTTGAAAGGAGGGATTCATCAGGGCCCAAAAACAGAAACAATTTCCTCCTTGTCACACAACTCAACAATAGAAGCCAGCGCAACTCAAACGGTACAATTCATCCTGCTACCATTGTTTCAGACTCGGTCCCATAGGTCCATTTCATTGTAGGATTTTTCTGTGCTGTCAGAAAGAATAACTTTGCCCTTGAGAAAGACGGCAGATGCAGAAAAGCAAAGGGAAACAAAAGGATAGATGTTTACGGTGTTAAACGCCGAGGATGTACTGATCACACGTGAACAACTGTTGGTATATCCCTTCATTTTCCTCCCTTTGTTGTTCCGTGTGTTTAGTACAAACGGGATTTTTTTAGTCAAGATGTTCAGACAGTGGGAGCCAACAACCTGCTGAGAAACCTGATCAGCCACGCTAATCTGATCAGCTGCACTTTGTTCAAGTGTGTCTTATTTAAAGAGAACAGCACTCCCAGCACGGCGTAACCCAAACACCATCCTATCCCCTTTCAGATGAGGATCCCGGGGAGCCAACACAGCCATCTGATCCACCACACCTTCCAACAACCAACCCCCCCCCACACACCCTCCAATCCAGCTCGCAGCCTAAACACAGCATACCTGCATCCAAACGCTCGCCCCACCGCAACAATCTGGGCTTATTAGGATGAAAAACTCATGACACAAGTGTTTCTCGTTTCCTAATCAGTTAGGAAACCCATTCCCCAGTGTGTGTGTGTGTGCGTGTGTGTGCATGCATTTGTGTGTGATGAAACACTCTTGAAATAGAGTGAAACCCGAAGTGTCTTCTGAATGTATGATCAAGGGAGTTTTCCACACACCTCCCACATACAAATAAGTGTGTAAAACTTCTATGTGCACATCATATAAAGAATATCATCCCCGTGTGCACACGCTATAAATCACAGACAAAACATGGAGCCACGTACCGTGTGTGCATACATGTCAGAAGTGAAGAGGTTCATTATACACTGAAGTCACAATACCTTGGAGAAGCAATATGCAAATGATGTAGACGAAACGTTTGCCCTAAAATCCCCAAATGTGACGCCTAAAACCAGCTTGTCTGTTTTACTGCTAATTCGTTAGCATAGTCAGCTAATACAGGCCAAACACCAGACACACCTCCTCAATCCACGCACCCCACTGAGCAAACAGCTGCTTCCAGCGGCACCAAACTGTGGGTGCCAAATACACCAAAACACTTAACTATAGCTGTCAGTAACACATGATTCCCTACAGAAATGTTTAACTGCCCCTTTAAACACAGTAAAAATGAGGAATGTTGATGGTTTGCGATTTCATCAAATTATCATGTCCTCACCTTAACCACTAATCCAACCTGACACCGTGGCCCCATGTCAGTGAACATCGGGATGTCTCACCTCTGGCTCCGGCCCTGACCTCTTACCTTTAGTCAAGCTACCAGAGGCACAGATAATGTTTTCCCAACCGCTAACCATTAGGGTTTAATGAATAACAGCGGTGTCTGAGCTGACCTGTGACTGGAGGAGGCCTCTGGCTCCTGCTCCCTGCTTTGATACCGTGACCTTGTCCGTGCTCCCTCGGTGGCCTGGCGTGGGCTTTTTCTGGTGGTGCAGGTGCTTTTCCAAATCACACACATGCCCTCGCTATTTTCCCGGGACCCCAGTTCCTCATGTGCAACTCTGCATCTTTCCCCTCTCCACCCACACACTCTGGTACACACACACATATTTTACATTACCCACAGTTTCATTTCATTCTGTATCTCCAGCCAAACAGTATATCTAGTGTTTGTGGCCTTGAATACTCTATCTGCACCGTCTGCCACTGCTTCAATCAAGTCATGTGCAGTGCGCAATGGCACTATACGGCCTTGACATTGTGCTTTATGACAACGCTCTGGAAGCACAGACTGTATATAAAAGATGGATGTAGTCTGGTGATATGAAATGTGAAGCTAAAAGATGCAGTACCACTGATGACCTCTAGACACTGGACAGTCAGTCTCGGATAGATGTAAAAAAAAACATTGGCAACATCACCAATTAAAAGTCAGTCCATTCAGATTTCAGTAGCTAAACACTTCTTATGGTTTGTGGCTGGTTTGATTGACAGGTCTGATGTCACAGGCTGCTTAGTTAGTCCCGCCCTCCTATCCAAATATGGTAAAAAAAAAATAAAAAAAAAAGCTCCAAGATGTGACTAAATGCCAACCTTGAGACAACCAGTGCATGATGTCATTGTGGCTACGTCTATCTTTTACAGTATGTGTCTAGGAGTTAGCAATTGTACGCAAACCACAACTTTACCATTAGCAGAATCTTTCTGTTGTTTATTTTATGGAGAAATGAACTGGCAGAGAGCATGGATGGTTGGTGAGAAATTTTGTTTGAATAATAAAGTTAAGGAAGTTTCATTTAAGATATTGCATAAGATTTATCCAGCACAAAAATATTAGCAAGGTTTAATATAGATATTGATTAGTTATGTAAATCATGTGGGAATGAAGAGGAAGCAGTTCTTCATCTGTTCTATCAATGTGTATTTTCAAAAATACTCTGGACTGATGTACAGCATTATTTAATAACTGGACAAGTAATTATCTTACAAGAAAAGGACCTTCTCTTTTATTTTGAAGGAGACTGTTTTATTTGTTCAATTAATTTTGATGCTTGGAAAATTCCACATTGATAGGAAAAAATGGACAGACGCCAAAACAAAGACTGATTTTTATTTATTTTTTTTTTTTTTTTTGGGGGG
>OOFC01003862.1:70099-89869 GCA_900323345.1 Pseudochromis fuscus | reverse complement strand
GCCCAGCCCTGCTTCTCCTCCAGCACTGACAAAGAAACTTCTGTTTCCACTGTATCCAACACACATCACACGGCTGCCTCCTCCAAAAACACAGTTACATTTAATAACCTTCTTCAAATGTTTCTCCTCGCAGACTTTCGGTAACACAATATACAGTCGGGCTATATATATTTCAACTAAGCCTCCCCTGATGCTGCCACAGAGAACACATCATCAGGGGCCCCAACGGCTGGAAAGAAGATTTAGAGATGATAAAGGGGATATTATTAGAAAGCAAAAGAATGTTGCTCTTATGTAACCTATTTTGTTTACGTGAAAACACAGTAAAGCAGTCATGCCCTCAGACGACTGAAATCAAAGAGTGATGGTCATTCAAATTACATTATCCAGATGCTTTTTACAAACAGAACAAACAACCCTGCTGAGGTCAGGTTCCCAGGACGAGGGTAAACACACAGTACAGTACAACTTTTACTGGACTTTTCTGACACTGCAGTAACAGTTTTTTTTTTTTTAGCTAAGACTTCGGGAAAAAAAAAGTTCATGTTCACTTTGCTTTTTATGTTTACGACCAAAAATTCCCCTTTTTTTTGTAGTAACCTCCTCGCCAGTTGGGTGACTACAAATCTGGTTTTGGCACCGGTCCCATGTTCCAAAAACAGTGTAATTATTCAGGGGACTGACCGGCTTCAAGTGGGGGGAGGGGAAACCAAACATGCAGCCAAACGTCTCCCCCCACACCACCACCACCCTCACCTTTCCCAGCTGTCAAAACTCAGTAGATGTAGCAGTAGATGCCTGCTTGCCTCCACTACCCGCTCATCCACTGTGTCTAGTTACTCTAAGCTAGTGAATTAAAATGTTACATCAAGCCAACTCTATGATCAGCTACTAAGTACTTTTCATGTAACCTCTATGGGAAAATGACTCAGGATGGTCGGAGGTGAGGTGTACAGTCTGCCAGTTATAGTTTACAGCTTATAGCTTGTGGTACTGTAGTGAGGAAACTTCGCCAATCAGCACAGAGTATTCAATTTCAAAGAACTGAACACATCACATCCATCACATGGCATATATTATAACAGCAGCACTTGTTGAGAGTGGACTGTACTCTCATTCACTGAAATGTACTGTAGAGTGTGTCATAAACAGACGCCACACCCAGATGTGACACGGCGGCATATTAAACTCATTTTGTCATATATTCATAGACAAAAAGACACAGACAGGAGCATTAAAGGATATCACATTCACACACACACACACACACAAAAAGACGCCTCCAAAAACCCGCCAGAGCAGGAGCCAAGAATCCCTGGGAAGAGTTAAGACGAAGCTTTCCACTCAACAGCCAGATGGGATAAATTAATCCTCCATCTTAACACAACACTAAACGCTCCACTGAATGTGTGTGTGTGTGTGTGTATAAGTCAGAGGAAGAGGGCAGGCAGAACTCTGGGATGTCCCACCACTTCTCCCTTCTTGGATGAACTTGTCTATAAATCTCACATCCTCTCAGGCTCTTGTGGTCAAGGACAAAGAAGCGTCCACAAACTAAATCTCTCCGTTTGTCCAATCATCCATTCAGCTGCACCGCGGGCACCCCTGAACTCATCTGGGACACCCCTCCCCTTTGTATCTTAAGACCTCATTTCTAAAATTCCTTACTCTCTTCCTTTAGACATTCCTCAGTGTTCCCCTGGTGCAGCCATTTGGCAATGAACGCATTTTCCCAGAACCTCCGATTCTTATTGCCTATCAGTGGCAGCAGTGTACAAATGGGAAATCTGATGGACCCAGCTCTAGAAGATGAACATGGCTCAGTGGGCTGGGTAAACACCACTGCTGCACTGGAAGAGGCTTTTCAAAGCACATTATATGTGGCGCCTATTACACACAAATAAGTATCATCTTTCAATAACTTATTAATAATTAGAAACAGATGAGATCTACCATTGCAAAAAGATGCTCAAAGGGTTCAAAAGTCTTGAAAATTACAGAAGTGTCTTTCATATTTTTCTATGTAGAATGATGAGGGTCGGAAGTGCTGAAAACTAGCCTACACAGGTTTTTTCTGGCATGAAAACATGACTCAGTGGATGAGCCATGGTCTGGTAGGAAACTCCTTCTATGTGTGGGCTTTGTGGGAATGTGTGCACCAGAAAAAAAACAAATGTACCGTATTACTTTAAAATCGACACCTCTGCTGACAACTGCACACCGTCCTCCTACACATTGACAATAATCATGTTGCAAGGCCATTTATGAGCCTTGTCGTGACACTGAGGTATGTCAGAATATCTTCCCTCACACACAGGGAGGCTGAGGAAGGCCGCGAGTTACAATCATGACAATCCAGCAGGAATATACTCTAGCGAGGAGGCGAGGATGGGCAGCGTGTGTGTGTGTATGTAAAAGTGGGGGTGCTTTGTGGCCTCCAACCAGATATCACACATGCTTTCCCCTCCTACTCGTGGGACATCCTATTCTCATGTACGGCCTTGGCCAGGCGAACACGTGAGCATCAGCTTTCTCTGCAACAAACAGTACATCCTGTCTATTCATCGTGCATTGTGACAACAGCCTGTCAGCTGCTCTCAAAGCCAAGCATCTGTTTTTCCAAGTTGCATTAATTTCCTGACAGCGCTCCTGCAGTCCAGATAGCTAAAGCGCTGCGAGCACCGATATGAGGAATAGAAAGCACAATATTCTGCTGATGATGGACATTCTTTCTTCTCCTGCCCTGCCCGACTCTGCAGGAACACAGCAACGTGCTCCCTGCAATGCCAGCTCTAACAACCACAGGTGTTGATATTCGTTATCATTTTTCTTGTGGGTTTGTGGTACTCACATGCACACACATGATTGGAATGCTCAGTAAAAGAGTAATGAGAAATGTGCAGGCACAAGTATGAGGTAATGACATCATTTGGGAATAAAGAACACCACTGTCAGTCAAACAAACTCAGCATAGGAGAGGACATTACACCCATGTCGCACTAGTCCAACTTAAGTGATCAAGATCTAACTAATGACTTATCCTATCAATGTTGCCTCTATAGTAATCTGTTAAATCTCTCAAATCAGATACCAGGGCAACATTCTTCTTTCTGGCATGTGGCCACCATCAGCCGCCTAAGGGTTTGTTGTGGGCAGACAATGAATCACTTAAAAAAAAAAGACATAACAAATTAGAAAATTATTCTGTCTGCATTCCACAGAGGAAAAAAGAAAGAGGCCTGCTGCAGAGTCTGCCTAATAAGTTCAACTATTTTATCAGGAAAGACTACGAAAACCATCAAAGACATGAGACAGCTGGGGTGCTCTCTTGTTTGGACCACAAATAAGAAACACATGACGTGTGTGTCAGGATGTGTGAGGGGAACCCAGCAGAAAGATGACAAAGGGCAACAGTGTGTGCATGTGTAAATATGAAATCAAAAACAAGTGGATTTATGTTCTGAACCATGAGTGGGTGGTCTGTCATGCTCTGCAGCAGTTTCCAAACTGACAGAAGCCTCCTTGTTAGTGCTGCTAATCTGAAGTCTTACCAAAGTAGTCAGCCTTTGGTTGGGCATCCATCTCTTTTTCCAGCCGCTTAGTGAGGGCTTCAAGTTTTATTTCAGCGGCTGAAGGCCCCTGTTCAGGTGGCTGTGGGACGAGAGACTGACAGGGTGGTTGGACAGGCTTAGGGGAGCTGGAGACTTCAGCTTCAGCACCAGTGGCTTGTCCACAGGCAGCGATCTGGCTCTGACTTTGACCATGGCTGATGGCTTTGGAGACAGTGGCAGGGCTCTGGGCAGCAGATATCACCTGGGCTTTGTGCTGAGGTGTTTCAGGAGCTGCAGGTAGGACAGAGGAAGCTGCTACGGGACCATTATGACTGGCAGAGGGTTTTGAAGTTGGTGAAGGTGGCACATAGTGGTCTGCGGGTTGGGTGGAGGGCTGAGGCCGCTGCTGCACGTGGAAGTCAGCTCCTCCTGTGAAGGCACTCAAAGGCAGGGCGGGGATCAGGTCTGGTTTTGCTGAGCCAGATGGTTCTCCGGCCCAGCTCCTGGCCGGCCCTGCAGAGAAGGGTGGTGGACTCCGGCTGACAGAAGAAGTGACAGTGGGACTCTGCTGGGATGGAATGGCTCTGACAGTAGAGGGAGGTGGCAGGCGTGGGGGCTGCTGCTGCTGCTGAGATGTGCTGCTGCTCCCAGACACGGATGGGGAAAGCGGGCTCTCTCTGGACGGGGCCATGGCAGCATGTGTGGGCGCGCTGTGAGACGCGTTTCCAGGGCTGGGCGGAGAGGGGGTGTTGTGCTGGTATGACTGTGGCTCTAAGCGCTCCTTATTATCGTAATTATTTCCGTAGCCGTATCCCGCCCTGCCGGCTGCAAGTTCAGCCTGGACGTGGTGTTTCTGGCCGTCAAACTGAGCGAACTGAGCCCCGGCCACGGGGCTCGGCACAGGGCCAGACAGTATCGGGGGCTTCGCTGCCGCTTCACCCGACTGTCTGTAACTATTGATGGGCGGTCTGTCTTTGGTATACACTGTGCTGTTGTGACCGCCATTCATTTTGATGGCCTGGTTGTTTTTGGCCATCTCCTCCTGGTGTTTCTGCATGTGTATTTTAGTCATTTTAGAGGCAAAAACTTTTCTGGTCTCTTCAAAGTCCGGGTTATTCCCTGCATCCCTCCTCATGCGAAATAAACCATCTCTGGATGCTTCATACATATTGAGGTCCTCGATAAACTTACTCGCCTCTAGTCCCAAATCCTCGTATTTATCCATTTCTGTAAAGTGAAGTTGTGAGTAGTTCTGAAGTAATAACTGAGCGTTACAGTCCGGCAGCTCCTGACACAAAACAATAGTCCGGCTCCGGGGTTAAACTTTTCCTCTGGTACTTCCAACCGTTTAATCTTCAGCGGTGAAGAATTATCAAAACTTTTAAACTCCGTGTCCTCCTCGGTGGAACTTGTCCCGCTCAGCTCGGGTCCGGTGAAGCCGCCGCCGTCTGTCTGCTTCTAACTGTGAGCAGATACCCTGGACGACCCCACAAACTGCCCCCTCCTCCTCCTCCTGCTGCTGCTGCTGCTGCTGTACGGTCCCAGCGGGAAACCTTCATTCAAAACTTCGCATCTCCGAGAAGAGTGTTTAAAAAAAGTACTTTAAAGTAGTTAAAATGGCTGAAATGCTCGTCACTGTCGCGACGTTTGACGGACAAATGTCGTCGCACCGTTGGCCGGGACCGTTGGAACCGTTGGAACCGTACGTGGCCGCCGGTCGACCGTTTGGACTGAAAACAGAGAACAGTTTGTTTTTAAAGGCGCAGCGCTCCTCCACCTTCTCCTCGTTAATCACAACGCTATAAATATATTGCCTGAATATATATATAAATTATACATATAATTAGCTATTGCCTGTGTTGTTTTAGATTAGAGCTGTGGGCAGATTATCCGCTCCCGTTGTGTCATGTTTAAAAATATCCTACAAGTTGACTCACCCACTTCTTCTCTAAGTTTGACTCAGAAAAAATTCAGCATTTTCCTTTTTGCAACACTTGCTCCACCTCCACTGACTTTCTGTTTAATTGTCACAAGACTTTTATTGCTCTTACAGGAGCCGTTATTCCACTTTAAGAGTTTTTACTTTGTTGCTAATTATAAATAAACCAGCTTGCTACCTTTACACTGTAAATCCCAAGTTGCTTACTCTACTTTAAAAGTTTATTTGGTAACAGTTTGTACTCTAAACCTTTAATTTAGTCCAGTACAGTAACATGAAACAAACTGTCTCATGATGTCTCCTCTAATCACACAATAAAATAATTACTCACTACAATAATAGAAAATAGTAATACCTGGTTTAATCAATTAGCCTATAAAACACAGGTTAATTGCGCTGGGTATGTGGTGTTACTTGTACTTGGATAAATCTGGCCATATTATCTTTATACATTTAAATACAGTGAACTAAAGAGTCAAAACATGTTGACTTTACATAAATAAAACAAGGAATGTAGATTTTTGTCAAATAAACAAAGCTTTGATGTTATATTGACAGTTTTAAACATTTGTGGAGACCCTCAACTACAACTTTTTGCTTCATGGATGAATTTCAATTTACAGCGCTAGGGTTTTTTTAAATATAATTTTTGGGGATATTGCACCTTTTTAAAGTTGAATCTAACTTATCTACTTATGAATTTAGTTATGTAAGAGAGGATGAAGTCAGTGGGGTTGAGGAAATTATTTAGGGATACATTTTGGAAGGTAACAGTTGCCACCAGAAATAAAAAAAGACCAACTTTACATACAAGATACACACCCATTAGGTTATTATTAATTAGCATTGATTTTAGATTAAAATGTAACATGTGGCACTTTATCTCATGAACGATCCTCACAGTAGAATAAAGCCATAACTGTATTATAGTATAAGTACTAGGTGTGTGTGTGTGTGTGTGTGTTTGTTTTTTGTCTCAAGGGTATTTCAAGTGATCTATCCCCCTTCTGTTTTTAGATGGATGACATCACACATTCTCGCTCATAAACACACACACACACCGTGACCCATCCACACTCTTTATTGTGACCCTGACTGGAACATTTGAGACAGCGTCGGGGTACAGCAGGACAAACTTACAGTGTGTGTCGCCAGTCTCCGAGCAAACACACACAGGACTACATTTTCTTTGTGTCCTGTGTGGAGCCTGAGTGTGCATATATTGTCTTGACGTTAAGGGGGCCTCCAGGCCACCGCTGGTAGCAGTGGGATTAAAATAGAAGGTTTTATAAGGCTCAACCATCTGTATGTTCGAGGAAACAGTCACCATAACACAGCATTCCTTTTAGGCAGTGAGCTTTACTTGCTTTATTTCTTTCTGACACATATTGACTAACAGCTAAACAGCTGGGGGGTATTCAAACTGAAGGTTAGAAAAAGGAGAAGTTGGTATTTGAATGAACAGAGCAGGACTGAAGAAGTTGTAAGATATTGGCATTACTGACAGAAAGATTGTTGCAGCAAAGATATGGGTTAACTGTACATGCCATCTATTATGCATGTGGTGGCAAGATACTGATCCCCCCCCAATGGAGACATTACACTTTGAGATAAAAGGATTCACTTTTACAGAACTAAAACACATCATACACGAAACCCTGGATCATACAGCAAGCACCATAAAGTTAAGGAGATTACTTTCTCGTTTCAAATTTAAGTATTTGGACACATTTTAGGGTCATTCTCAACATTATTGCTATTGTGTAACTTTAAATGTGTCATTATAATGGTTAATTCAAACCTGTGGTGACAACAACTCTGAAATATGTGAGCTCATTTGGTTTCACCAGTAATAGTGTCATTAGAACCTTATTAAATGAAATAAAACTTTACTTCCCAGTCTTCAAACTCCTCACAAATCCATTGTTACTTTAGATCCTAGAGTGGGCAATGTCAATGATTGACATTCCTAAAATACTAGGATACTAAAGACTATTTTTAGTAACATGAAGCATTACGGACACTCAGAGGGAAAACTGCTGCAGTCATATAGGAAATAAGTCATCAGAAGATGTCAGTCTCAGAGGCCTTTACAATCTGCGCAACAATGTATTTTCAGCCTGATGATAAGAAACGAGTTTGTTGTACTGGAAAGAAATTGCATTTGCATTAAAAGGTATTAAACTTCAAAAGGTACTGTGAAACATCTGCAGTAATGAGTAAGCTGTACTGTGTGCTAAGTGACTGCTAAGTGAAGCTAGGAACAGATGGAATTAATAGATTTGTTTGAAAAGTTTAAATTAAGTACTTGTAAATAGGAAGAGCGGATAAGGAAATGATAATGCACCTACACAGTACTTTTATATCATTTTTTTACATAGAGGACTTAGCGTATGCAATCAAAAATATACACTGATTCCTTTCAGTATGAAACATGACACACCTGTTTGCACAGCATGGGATACAGCTTACACAGTAAATAAATTATTTCACAAAATTCCAACATGACTAATGGAGTGTCACTATGGAGAGTTACAGTAAATAAATAAACTTTGGCAAATATAGTGTATTCACACATGCCAGGAGTTTGGCTTTATCCTCAATGCAATTAAAGGACTAGTGAAAATCTGCTTACACAATGATCTCACACAAAGAACATCCACAAATGACCAAATTACCAGGCTTGAGGTCAGCCTCCAAGATAATGAGCTGTGCCATTACTGTGTCCCCCTGCGAGAATAAGCAGCCCAGTCCAGGGACTCAGCTGGTCCACTGGAGGGTGACTGGGACTGTGCTGCTCTGTGCTCCACCCTTTTTTCCACTACCCAAGTTTCCTCAAGAGGAAAGGGAGTGATTTTCTTTAACTCATCAAAGACAATTCCTACTGCACATCTCATGTGTAAGAAAGGCTCCGACTGTGGTCTGAAGAGACAGCAAGTCACAATGGAATACTATTCAATGGTACTAGTCGTCATGGAAACTGCAGAGCTGACGAAAAGTGTTAAACGATGACGGTGGCTGAGAAAATTAATTGTTCGAGGAAATGCATCAGTACAGTTCAGACCTCATTCCACTGTTCAGAAATACCCACCATATCTATTTATTAAAATGGGGTAACTTCATTCTGGGAAGGATTTTCTGACCCATCTAAAACAGCTGTGCTCTTTTGTAATGTCACAACTATTTCAGCCTAATGTTCAGGCCGGTTATGTATTCATTAGCTCTTGCCAGTGAGGGAAGTGAAAGAAAGGTGTGAAAGGAGCTGCAGCAATTACACAAAAAGCAAGATATGAGAGTTTAAATACAACCTCCCAGAGAAGCAGTAGTTATTTCACACAGCCAGTGAAAGAAAATATGGCCGATACCAAGATGAGAGATATCATTTCTCTGCATCTTTGTCTCAGTTTCAGTTTTGTGCTGCAACAGCGTCTGGTTTGAGACATAATTTGCAGAATCTGAGACAACAGAGAGAATCACTAACACAGTTTTGACTCTTTACTCCCTTACTCTTACTCCTGGTTTCTCTTCCTGTTATTCTTTGTCTCCTGTGAGCCTTTTCCTGTCACCTGATGGTCAAAGATAAAGCACAGAAATATGGAAAGGTTAGGGGGTTCAGAAAGGAATGTTCTGCTTTTCCTTCTGTCCACACATTATTTTTTCTTACTGTGTATTACTAAAAAACAAACCTTCTCTTTCTTACATAATAATACTTGGCATGATTTTATCGCTCACAGGCTGATCTTATTACTCTGTCCTCAAACAGAAGCCGATCTTGCACTTTTTGAGAGATCAAACACCTTGATGTTTATTCACACACTGACACCGGCCAACATGTCTGATGTTATATAGCTACTGAAGAATTGGATTAACCAGAGATGTGGGCACCGGTAGGGAAATGCTTGTACATATCAAATAACTGCTTACTCACCCAGGCTTTAAAGATAGGCCAGTGGGTGGACACGCAGATACGTTTCAGTGCCTCTGGCGTGTGTCCTCTGCCGGGAGGACAGATCTAACGGCTGAGTCATGTTGAGACAGAGCTGATGAATAGGCACAGCTGGAAATGAGGCACATACCGGCAATGGACAATCCTGCTGTGGTGGCGAGGTGAGAACACCCGCGACCACATGAGGTTTCTTCTTCTCCAACAGACCTTCTGATGGTAACAGTGCGTCACAGAGCACAGCTGCAAGTACAGGAGCCAAGCGGCATTTCATGTAGGGCACTCAGAAGGAATCTGCAGCTAAAAGCAGGAGCAGAGGTGCACACAAACACCGATAAGGCAGATGAGGATTGCGTGACTTGGCAGAGACGCCGAGCGGCGAGGCATACACCAGATGGAGAGGTGTGAAGTTGTGGTCATGGGTGCAGTGCTCAAAGTGGTGTTACAGGAGAGAATGTGAAGGACGACTGGAATCTAAAGTGGTGTTTGGCCTCATGTGTGATCGTCAAGGAGGTCTGACTAATTGCAGGCTGATCTGAAACAGACAAGTGCTGAATCTCACTTGTTTAAAGGAATAGAAAACTCATGGTCAAAATACAGTTCAGAAGATCGATTATGACATAAACTAACAATTCATGAGAAAGTTTGAAGATAATAAGCTCACATAAGTGATATCCATCTCCAAAAGTCAGAATTCCCACATCATGGACGATTTCATGGAGGGTGCTATTTTAGTATTAAGTATATGAAATATTAAGTATTTCAACCAATCAGAAAAATGTCGTGCAAAAATGACTTTTTCTCATTGGTTGAAATGTTGTGACATCACATCGGCTCAACATGTGGAAGCTACACATGGTGAGTTAGACTGTAATGGGGTTGTTATTACATTACTGTTGCCACCACAGCAGAATCTGCAACAAATCTGTATTCACTGGCTTCAGAGTCACATTCTATAATGAGGACCAGTGGGGATTCAGCCTTGTGCCCATGTGATGTCATCATCATGGCAGCTCAGTACACACATAAAGACTGCCATATAAAAGGGCTCACACCTTTTTCATAAATGACCAAACATGTCTGAAATTTTTCAAATAGATTCTCAATATTACAAAGTATCAACCTATGCATGTGCGTACATACCATGTTGTATTCCTTTAAAGGGACTAGAGATACATTGTTTCTTGAATCTTTTATTAAAAACAAGAAAATATAAATAAAGTGTCTTTAAAGGTATTTACATTGACAGGTTGTACAAAACTGACTCATCTTTTGTTTTATATTATGACATTAAAAATTCCACGTCTTTAGTCTTTCAGTGCTGAGTCTCTGATTGACAGGCTTTCACCACCATCCAGTAGTTATAAAACCAGTGGAGAACGCCCAAACGTCACTCATCAACAAGGAAGTTGATGAGGGCGACCCTCGGGGACAGGATGGCTCGCTTGATGCTGCGCTCGCTGAGAAGCTTCTGTCCGACGGGGCTCTCCAACACCAGCTGCTGCACCTGACTGGCATCTTTGGACACCTGCACAGGCACCGTCACTGTGCCACAGGCTTTGTTGTTTATCTGTAGAAAAGCAACAGAGGGCAAGAAATAAAAGATCTTACTAATTTGCCCTGTTCAAGGATTTCCATTCAAATAGGTTCTGCCATGAGAAGCTGTACCTAAACTCCATCCTGGCACAAAAGTCCCAAAATAACAGACTCCACCTCTCCTTCTAGATATGCAACAATCCCTTTAAAACACATAGTTAGTGGTAGGTATGGGAAGGGCTCTCAGTCTTGTGTGTTGAGAAGCAAGTGTACGTGCACACGGTGAATGTGATCCTGCTGCTGGAAGTGGTTGCAAATTAATGGTGTGTGTGTGTTTGAGGCCAGTCAGGCTTGGCCTCCATTCTGGGACAAACCCAAGTACGTGATTAGAGGACAGAGGGAGCGAGGAAGCCCACAACAGAGAGCTCAGTCTGAAGGAAAACCAACATCATCATCAGTGAGCACTGTGAGCTCAAATATAAGTACCCTGTGTGTGAGTCTGCATGTGTTAGTAAAAGTAAAAAAAAAAAAAAAACAACAACAAGTAAAGAAAAATGCAGAAATGTGTATGTGAGAGATCATTTTCAGTCACAGACACAGCAAACATGGGTCTGAAACGAACAGAGTTGTACAAACGCAGTCATGTTTCTATTTAGAGGACCTTACACTGACTTACATTCATTTCCTGGAGACATACTTTAACCCAAACCATAACTACTGCTTGTCTAATTTTAACCTCCTATGTTAACCTAAGTCTGCTGCTTAAATTTAACGAACTTCGTGACTGTGTAAACAAACATGAGTAAAGCAACTACACACACAGTCCCTCTAGAAATTTTTACTCTCTTATCAGAATAAAGTCCGGTGCTGTTATTCAGCTGACAATGTTTGCGGCCTCACACATCACATGTGTATATATGTGTGAGTGTGTGTGTGTGTGTGTGTGTGTGTTTCTGTGGTAATTGATGCGCTTCCGTTAGCATATGTGATGTGTGTGTCTGATCCATCACAGCTGGATATTCCCTCTGATTGCCTGTGTGCCTTTGAAATGTACGCACACACACACTTTAATTACTGATGAGGACCTAAGCTGCAGAGAGCTTTTACTATTTGTGAGCTCACAGAGAGACAAAAAGCACACAAGTGAGAGAACAACAGTGAGCCAGGAATAAAACTGTAGCTTTGTTCTTTACTTTTAATTATTGACCAACTTGTCTATTTAACTTAAGGCACATATGTTAACAACACATTCATTAACCCGACACATAAACACACACAGGTATGCACACACTAATCATAGGCTCTTTTGAAAATGATAATGAATGCTATCATGAAACAAAGAGTTCAGGAGTGGAGAGTGAGTGGAAAAGGATGCAAGAGCATATTTCTATTCATAAAGTTATGTGTAAAAAAAATGACCAGTGTGGCGCTGAATGTGAAGTATTTATCTTCAAACATAGAAGCTTTGTGTCACTTGACACCCATGTTATTTTTTTCACCCATGGTGACTCAGAACCTACATGGAGTAACTGAGTACATCAGTGTGTGTGTGTATATGTGACCGTACCAGCACAGACAGCTCCACAAAGTCAGGGACCTCCAGATACTCTGGGTCCACAGTCGGCCATGTCTGCTGCAAGATGTCTCCACCCCGCTGGAGCAAGGGGCTGATGGGGTTGTTCACCTGGCAAAGGCCTGGAAGAGACCCAGGAGGGAACAGAGAAGGGCATCACTGACAGTACCTGTCGTCACACTGAAGAAACATTTACGGAGATACTGACAAATAGCTGTCACAACACCTCTGTCACAGAGTGGTGAGAAAAGTGTGGTTTGAAAATAGATCAGACCAAGTATTGTTAGTCTCATCACCAGCAAAAAAAAAAAAAAAAAGCTGATGATGACTCTACTGTTGCTTTTTTCTAGTTATTCCTTATATTGAGAAAAAAAAATCTTGATGAATTTTCAAACAATAACTCAGCTGCCCCACTACCTCCAGTCCTGGCTCTGAGTTAAACCAGTGAGTGCACATTCTACTGGGGCCACAAGGGAAGGATGTGAACTTCCTCTATTCCTGCACTGTGTGTGCAAAGTTTACAAAGAGTAAGTGAGAGTGAAAAATACAGCGTGAGCACCGCAGAGGTTCCATGACCCTTACTCTTATGTCCTGTTTATAAAACTGCACACATGTGAGCACAAACAACATGCACGGAGCTGCTCGCACAGATTACCTCTCGCCCCTCTTCTGTACGTTTTTCCTGACTCTGGCTATCAGCTAAATTCTGTTTATCCGGAACCTTTCTCGTATCGGGTGTGCGCACAAAGCTTGTGTACGTGTGTCAACCACAATAAAGGGATGTCCTCCAGGCCAGGACGAGGGCAAACTTCCACACGAGGCACAAAAAGTATTTGTTTGCTGTAAAAGTCCTTATGGAACTGCCTTCAGTTTTGTTTGATGGACCTTTAGTGGATTTCAGTTATAATATACTATAGGTTTATTTAGTAAGAAACACATTTAAAAAGCATCATTGTCAGGTTTTGTCTTGCTTATGTATTGGCTGCTGCACTGCTGGGCGTTCACTGGTTTGCAAGTGTCGACGTTATGTTTATCTGAGGCAACTTCCTCTTACAGTTCCAAAATAACCTAATTTTACCACAACCTTTACATACATCTGTCACTGGCAGTTGAACATTTTATTCCCACTGAGATTCAAAGTCTAAAATAAGAAGATAGTTGTAAAAAAAGAAAAATATTTAAAATTACTATACGACAAACATCTCTATTCTCCACTGTTAATCATATGAAAAGGGAAAGTTAACTTTCCTTCCTACTTTTACAGTGAATGTAGAGGTGTGCATGAGTGGATAATTTGGATAATTTATTTATTTGTCCCCAACCTGTCCAAAGTTCAGAAGCCAAGTGCGGGGCCATGGGTGCTGTCATCATGACCAGGGCGGCCAGAGCTTCCTCGAACTCCACGCTGTGCTGCAACACTTTGACTGTTGCACTCTAAACACACACGTACGGTGGAAACAATGTGATTTCCAAAATGTTAAATGGCAATTGTGACATGTTTACTTCAAGGTACGAGAGGTTGCACTCACAGTCAGAGTGTTTGTAAGTCCCATGAGGCGAGAGATGGCTGCGTTGAAAAGGAAGTCCTGTGTGAAGTGACCCGTCACCTAAAAATACCAACAACACACAGAGACAGTTGGTAATAAAAGATTAAGCTTGAAGCTTTGTGTTTACTGGACATATGGATGTTTGTGGCGTGGAATATTTTTCAGTTGTGACGTATCATTAGAAAACAATGACAGAAGGGGAGCCTCCTCTGTGTTATCATCATGTGTCCCACACACAGCACGTCAGCATTCCCCTGCTTAGCCTTCTGGGAAGAAGAGCCCATTTGGGATGGGCCTTAGGGAGAAGGAGGTTGATCGACAAGGCTTTTCTGAGGGACAGATCAAAGGACAGCCTTGGCTTTGAGGGCTTATAGCACACAGCCCGAGGTCTTTAAAAAAAAAAAAAAAAAAATAGCCATGAGGAGGGGGCAGAGAATCAAACCTGGCAGCCAAAGGAGGCTATTTATAAAGTGTGAAAGAAGACCAAGTGGATCTAAAATCAATTTCTATCCCTATCTGCCATTACGCTTTACTCTGGGGGTTTCAGGTTGCAATGGATGTTCAGCACTGGACAGAAATGCTGGGGCTATGCACTGTTAGAGTCTGCAACGAGTGATGTACTACGTGCATGCTGTCCAACAAGAAATCTTCATATGAATTCCAACTGTACAATTTCTTAGAGAGCACAAACACATGGCAGACCTTGAAAATGTCGAGTAAGTAGCACTAAGGAGAGAATATAATTCAAGATGACCGATGCAGGATCTTACTCAGTGAATGTTAGTGTCTGTGAAAATGTAAGATTTTGAATACGGGCCCATAACTGACCCCTGCTGGTCACAAATGTCTCAACATACCATGTGCCACTTAAAGCCCTTCATCCAAGATCACAATCAGAGGCTATAGAGAAGCTACCTCTTGAATTGCATAGTTCTTGTTCTCCCAGATCTTCTTGGCCTCTGCCAGCTCTTTCTTTTTCAGCCGGGAAGGGTTGGGGATGTCTCCGAGCTGCCGCGCTCCTCTCAGCTTGGTCACCAGCTGCCACAGTCGAGACTGCCACCGCAGAACCCCGGGAAGAGCATCAGCTGGAGAGGGTCACAGAAGGAAGATATATACCAACAAGGTGAGGGAGATGTAACTTCTCAAAACTGGTTTCATTTACTTGAAAACAACTGCTGTCTGTTTTGTTGAGGAAACAACTATCTCACAAAAAAACTATCATTTAGCATCATTCCTAATGTATTATATGTTTAGGAATAACTTGCGGCGTCTGTGTAATTTTTCAGGGGTGTCTCGGCTCACTCTTGACGTTCCAGAGGATGTCCTGATCGGGTGGTGCGGCGTAAAGGATGTAGAGTCGAATTGTGTCCACCCCGTACTGCTGTACCAAGTCTTGAGGGTCCAGTCCATTGTGTTTGGACTTGCTCATCTTCTCATACGTCACCTCAACTCGACCGCCACTCAGTGCCACTGGCTCCTTATCTGGTAAGTAGCAATGAAGGGGTCAGAGGTCACAGATAGCAGGATAAAGAGTCCATAATTCTAGGACTGGGAGATTTCTTATTCTCTGAAAGCCATCAGTATATCCTGTTTATCCCGTTACCAAGCAACAGATAAAACCTGAAAATCTTTGTCCTTGATGCCAATTATAGGAGACCTCTTAGATCTCTTGAGAGGATTTAATGTGGTTTAATTTTGTCTAGCTGGTTAACTTGTCATTCAATTGGGACAAACAAAGCACAAAACAGAGGAGGGTTGGTATTAGCAGCACATATGAGAGGAGGAAGGTGTAGCAATATACTACATGAAAAAGGTGAAAATAATGTCTCAGATCCTTTTTTGGTTTATCTCTGTCTATCATTAGCTGTTTTATCTGGCAGAGCTTCATGGAGAGAGGTGCTCTCCCCTCCCATGTATTACAAATGTGTCACATTCACAAACACCTTCCAGATACAGGTAGTGTGTACCTGTGAAGTCTATTTCTTCCCTCTTCAGGTACTGGCCACCGTCTGCCAGTTTAAAAGTCTGCCCCTTGATCAGACCCTGGACCAGGAGCTTCCAAAAGGGCTCCCTGAAAGATA
This sequence comes from Pseudochromis fuscus, assembly GCA_900323345.1. Taxonomy (NCBI): domain Eukaryota; kingdom Metazoa; phylum Chordata; class Actinopteri; family Pseudochromidae; genus Pseudochromis; species Pseudochromis fuscus. Next base: position 73,699 of record OOFC01003862.1, on the reverse strand, counting down.
AAAAGAAGATTCATTGACATACACAGAAAATGTAAATGTACACAGAGACAACATATAACAGAGCACACTCCACCTGTGAGCTACGAGGCCCTGATCCTTGCAGAAATGACAAAGGAAGCGAGCGTAGTACAAGTGCATGACGGCGTGTTCCTTCCCTCCGATGTAGACGTCCACAGGCAGCCAGCGATCTGCGAGGTGGCGCTGAAAAGGCCTGCAGAGGAAAAGCGGAGAGTTTTGTAGCTCTGTACTGTAACAACAAAAACACTTAGTAATCCATCATTTCAGATTTTATTATCATATTGATGAAGTAAATGCAGATGTTTTATTTTCTTGGATTCATGCATGGAGGTGATCCCTGTTCCTGTTAACTACTTTAATTGTTTTTGATTCATTCCAATCAAATGGATAATTTCCTATTTTAATTTTTTTCTTTTAGAGAGCCCAACGAATAAATGTTTACAACAGAAAAAGTAAGACACAGTATGTCTGAGCTATAGTTTAAATCAATTAGCCTTTTGTTTATTTTACTCTGACTTTTTCCATTTCTACTATACGATAAGAGTTCATATCTGTTGTTTTATCTTATTTTATTCTACATTTCTGGGCTTTTATACTTGTGGTGCCACCATTTTTAATGATAAGTTTCGCGTAATGCTCTTTGTTACTTTGTTTTGGTAAGTGCTGGATATTTTTTTATTCATTTATGATTATTAGTTATTATTAGAATAACAGCAAGCACACTTATGTTGATGTAAGTTTCTCAGTTTATTCTTGGAAAGCATTTTGTCAGATGGCACTGATTGTTGTAAGCTTTGTTAGACATGCACACACTCCTCCTCCAGGGGGCAGGCTTAATCTGACACACAGGAATCCAGGGATGAGGCAAACAGATGCATCAAAAAGCCTCCTGTATTTAACTGGCTTCACACTCACACAAAAGAAACTATTAAAGTAATGCCTGTTTAAATTTCAAAAGACCTCCCCGATATTCAGCTTGTGTTAATAGTTAAGTAAAAATCCATCGGTTTCTATTAGATATCGATGGGGCAGCCACATGTGGTTAGCTGCCTGTCATGACGGTCAGCCATAATGATGCTTTTTAGGGCTCTCTGCTATCTCTGTGTGTGTCACCTTTCACACCAGTCATTACTCTCCTTCACACCTTTCTGCCTCTCAGCCTCCCTCTGTGGCTGATGGTGTCTCCAGATAATTGTACCGGGGTAAAGTAATGAACTCAAAATGTTGAAAATAATTTTGGATGTTTGTTGGCATCAAGCCAAAGAACTCTAATACATAACCACACACAAACTGCTGCATAACACCCCCCATTTCCCATTTCCTTCTTCTTACTTCCGTCTGCTTTCAACATCTCTTGCTTTCTATTTTCATGGTTTTCCCCTGTGCGCATGAGGCTCAGCAGGCCAACTGAAATGCACAAATAGTGTAATTGCTTTTTCTGTTGTGCCATAATCTGTCCGGCTAAGAAAAGTGATGGAGAGAGCAAGTCCCCTTCCTTTTTAAAGCAGCTTTACTGCTAGGTCAGGGCGCTGGGAAATTAATCTCTTTTGTTAAGCTCAGGGTATCGCCGCCATCCCAGCAGGTGACAGCCATGGTTCCATAATCTCTATTGGCAGAGAATGCAACTTTCACAGAAGTGCATGCATGTGTGTGTTTGTGTGTGTGTGTGTGTGTGTGTGTACAGGCAGTATACACATAAAGTGGTAAAGAGAGTGGGTGATCTTACAGTGACCATAATTATGTGTTTCAAGTAAAACTTTCACAAACAGCGCATATAGAACAAAGTGGGTAGAAGTGCAATGAGTGTGTGAGACAAGAGAGAAAATTAAGTCTGTATTTACACAGCAGAGGAAAAAAAAAAAATCCATGGTTTGTATGTAAAGAGAAAGATTCGCTTTTTCGCCCACCGCTGGAGAACCCTGTGCAACTTTCTCTTGTCTTTTCATTTCATTACTATTTGAACAAACAGGATAAAAATAAAATCCTTCATGTTAAAATTTGTCACATTGTGAGAAACTTGTGCCACCAAATGCATAAGTTTGTATTTGGTGGCTTCAAAGAGTCAAGAATAGCTGAAAAAAGGAGGTGGCTGTTCATACCTTTCTGAGTTATGAGGGTCTGTGTATCTAAAGTAATACCAGGCTGAATCCACAAATGTGTCCATGGTGTCGGTCTCTCTCCTCGCGGGCCCCTTGCATCTGACACGAGGGAGAAGGAAAGAGTTGGCAGAGGTAACACAAAAATTAATATGAGGCTGACAAATTAGAAAGTGAACAAATGACCGATCCCTGTTTGTATGCTCAGAGAAATTGCTCATTATGTGATTTGTGCGCGCGTGCATGTGTGTGTGTGTGCGATTGTAAAGCTGGCTCCATCTGGCTGTGGGGGTCATGTCCCTGCAGAGAAGCACAGCTGAAGCCAGACTGGCACCACAGCTCTGATCCTGTGCCCTGACTAACAGGCTGTGCTAACAGGGAACGAACTGGCAGACCGCACACATGATCATGTGTTTGTGTTGGAAATGCCACCTTGTGCTCCTTTTCTATCCAAGTCAAACAGCACTTGGATACGTGATGCGAATCTGCCAACAACACTTTCACAGTGCAGGAGAGGACATCCACAAAGACATGGGAGAAAGAGCTTTTGGTATTTTTTATTTTCAGCTTTAAAGCATTTAATGGAACGGTGAAAGCGTCTGCCTTTTACTTTATAATGAGTCTCAACAGATTTAAAATCAGCGTCCCAGAAAGATAAACAGAGAAACAGTTCTGAGCTTTGCTACAGTACGTGCAACAGAGCTGCTATCGTTTCCTGGACCTTATGGGATGTCTCTGTCTTGTCTTACTGTCTCTTCACTTAACATTTCCTCTCACACTCACTAACACACACATATTGAGAGGTAAAAACTCTTCGACCACCTATCATATCAGTCTATAATAAGGCTGTGATGATGAGGTAAGAGCTGTAGGTTGCTTAGCAACAAGGGTAAGGTGTAGCAAGGTTAATATTTGGAAGCCAGGTGTTATTTCATATGATGAAAATCCAGCAGAACAACGAAGACCATCACAAAAATGAAAATCTCTCAAAATGGAAAAAGAAAATTAGTACAGAAATGTGAGATTTCTCACGTCTTCTCCTGCTTCAGACCAGCCAATCACAGGCCAGGCTGTGGGTATTTGACAGACAGCTGGTACCAGCCACAGTCAGACTACTGGGGATCAGATTAAATGACACACACAGGTTCTCTGTCTGTAGATGACCCTTCTCTAAGCTTTAAAAGGAGCCTTAAAACAAAACTAGGTAGCAAAATCTAAAGAAACCTGCAGGCATTAGTGTGTAAAGCATGAGTGTGTGTGTTTGAAAGACAAGTCAGAAGGAGCCAAAAGGCTTTCAAACAGATGCAACAGGGGAGGCAGCTGTCCACTGCATGGAGGCTCTCTTTCCAAGGAAAACGGGCATCCATCTGCTGTGTGACTGCCTGTGTGACTGCCTGTGTGTGTGTGTGTGTGTGTGTGTGTGTGTGTGTGTGTGTGTGTGTGTGCGCGCGCTAATGTCAAACACACATCCTGTCGTGTGACCATG
>OOFC01003862.1:39862-69762 GCA_900323345.1 Pseudochromis fuscus | reverse complement strand
AGGCAGCTGTCCACTGCATGGAGGCTCTCTTTCCAAGGAAAACGGGCATCCATCTGCTGTGTGACTGCCTGTGTGACTGCCTGTGTGTGTGTGTGTGTGTGTGTGTGTGTGTGTGTGTGTGTGTGTGCGCTCTAACTAGGTGGTCTCCCTCTTTACCTGTGAATTCTTAGAACAACACACTTGTTCCTACCTTCCTAATCAGGCTAAGCCAAGGCAGGGTTCAGTTGGCAAACTAATTTACAGTGCTGCAGAGGGTCGGAGACGAGACCAGCACACAGGAAATGACTTCCTCAAGGACAGATAAAACTCCATTTCTGCCGCCCATCTCTCATCACCCTGCTCGTCTGTGTTCCACTCAAACTTTAATTGGACATGGTCGACGAGTGAAGAGAACAAATTTCGACAGACACTTAACAACGAAGGAAAGATGGGAAGAGAGGAGATAACGGCGTCTTTGCGATTATAGCCATCAATCATCGCTGATGGGAGGAATTATAGTAGCTTTGTGGAAGTGAGTGAACACAATCTGATGACTTGTGCCATCTGCAACCGAGTGAGCCTTTGTTTTAATCAACATGGTGCCATGACGGTGATTAGTCTTATTCAGAGAGGAATTCCCATGTCAGCGAGGGACTCTGGAGACACCCGATGAGTCGTCATTCTGCATTCAACACATTCACTGGGATGAGCTGATGAGTGTGAGTGATTACGCCCCGTGCACAAAAGGTAAATGTGTGTGTGTGTGCGCATGTACAGTGTGTGCCCGTGTCTCTCGAGGCACAGCTGTCTTATGTAACCCCCATCATCATCTCATGCTGCTCCTGTCACAGATGCCACTCATTACATAACCCCATCTGAACAAAAGTATTAATCACACAATTTGCAAGTTACAAGCTCGCTCACGACGCTCTGTGTTCTTGTAAAGCCGTCAGTGCTCTCAGCTCTCTCGACAGCGGACTCATTTTGTCAGTGACGGCCTCCTGAGGAAACACAGGAAGTACCGAGGAGAGGCCATCACTGAGAGGGTTTTCACATAATTCAATTCTCACTCCGCAAACACCATAATGGGTAGGATCATTTTCTCTGATCGTTTGTGTTGGGCCAAAAACAAATAGCACCGCATCCCATTTACAATATAACACAGCTGAATGGGATTACTGATGTGCTAATTCCACCACCACTTCAGGAGATGGTGGTGAATTGGTGACCTGCTCAAGGGCACTTCAGAGAGGCGGTTTGTTCACTGTGAAAACCGAACAAAAGAGTTCTCGGCTTGGAGAGTGAAATTATGAGGTGGCTTCCACACTCAAGACGTTAACACTTTTAGGATGTTGTTGTAAATATTTGTTTAAATGTGAAGTTGTATTTGTGTTCTTGTGACTAGTTACCAAAGGTTGCATATGTGAGGTGAGGTGTGACCACATACACCAAAGTTACTCTTGTTAAGGTGTATAAAAGTGAAACTAAGAAAATAAAGAGAAAAAATTGCATTTTGTTGTTGCAGAACATGTTTTCTTTCTTATTAGTCATCTGTCAGGCCCTTACATTTATCTTGTGCCTTGGCAAGAAATGAGCAATTATAGCCAAAATGATGACTGTGTGATGGATTAGATGATATCTGTGTAGACATATGATAACACAAATCACCCAATTAAGGAAAATAATAAATATATATGTGTTATTTGTGAGCATCAGTAACACAGTATTTGGTGGCAGGTCTACTGCAGTAATAACTTTAGCTACAAAAGATAATAAAGGGTGCACTACTGCAGTTAACCTCCTTGTTACTGTAAAGGTAATGTATTAGCTAGCAGCTATAGCCTCACAATCTGCAGTTCATTATCTCACAGTTCTTCAAAGAGTGTGAGATAATGCAACATCCAGCTAGAACAAAAATATATTATAGTTTATAACTGCTACAGTATAAACAGCCATGATAATAAAACCACCAGCATTAATTCTCACCTGGGACATTTGCAGTTAACCCAGTCGTGTGCAGCTCCCAGAGGCGACGCCCCTTTTCCTGTGAGAGATGGCACTTTCGGCAGAGTAACCGGTAACTCCTCCTCAGGGACTGCAACTGGCCCGCAAGACCCACAATGCACCACAGGGATGGGTGTGCCCCAGTACCGCTGTCTGGATATCAACCAGTCCCTGAGCTTGGAGCTGGTCAGGTGGCCTCCAACCCTCTGCTCTCTGGCCTTCTGGGTAATGCAATCAAAGGCCTGCTCTCTGGAGAGGCCAGAGAACTGCACAAAGAAGAAAACACAAATTCAAAGGCGTTAAATTGTTTTATTTTATATAGGAATAAAAGGAAATAATTTGTATTTCGTGATGTCATCATCATTAGTGCTGACCTCATCAGAGTTGATCAGCGTTTGTGTCCCATCTTCTTGTGTTTTTATCACTGTTATCCACCTCAGATTCAGAGCTGTGGCCACAGACAGATCCTCCTCACTACAGTCTGGGACACCTGTCAGAGCATAAACATGTAACACAACAATGGACATACAAGTGTAACTGATCCCTGGTGAGGCTGAGCATGTTGTGATGAAACTAATCATTAAAAATCCCTCAGGTTCCACCAGCTTCCACACCACTGCATAACACAAACATGTAGTGAACACTGACTTCAAAACTCAGTAACACCAGGGCAGTGTGTTTTCTACAATCTCCTCCTTATTTGTGGGAGAAGGATCTGTACCTGATTTTTTTTTTTGTCAGCTCAAATAAACACTCAAACTAACCTGCAATCTGTAGGTCAATTTGACATCAGTAACTCACCAATCACAGTGTCCAGATAATCATCAAATGCCTCCTTATGTGAGATGACCACTGGCACCTCGTGGCCAGTGAACAGGTTTTGAGCTGTGACTTCTGTCAGGGAGTCTGGAGAGCAGGAGGGTGGGAGGTGTTAGAGACGCAGCGCTGCTTCCCCCTGCAGCTAATTATCAACAACCATTCACCACTGAGACTACTTCAAGGGAATCCCAATTAACATACTGAGTCCACTTCAGCTTCTATACCCATACCTTGACAGTGTGAAGGTTAAATTAACATACTTACGTGAGCGCACAGCCCCAGACATACATCCATATGGGTGATTGGGAATGTATATGAAGACGAGCGCTCTACATATTTAATGATGAGGCCTTCTGCTTCATAAAATACTTTACTGTTTAACTGCTTTTAATTAGGCAGTAGCATGATCCCAAACTTTGCCATGAAGCTGTTTAAAGAAATGGAAAATATAATGTACATGCATAGGTTAATAGCTTGTAATATTGAGAGGTCATAAGAAAAAACCCACACATTTTTTGCCATTTATGAGCAATTAGCGCCACGATGGATTACATCACATGGGCTCAAGGCTGAATCCTCAGAGGTGTTGCACTGCTAGGAAGGCAGTGAATACAGATTTGATGTAGATTGCAACAACAATCCAAATTCTTTCACTGAGCCCATGATGTCAGAAATATTTCTAATGGCAGCCTCCATGAAATGATGGGAGAATTTTGACTTTCAGAGATAGATGTCTTACTTATAGGAGCTGATTATTTTCAAACATTCTCATGAATTGTTCTGATAAGATGTGTGAATTGCGGAGTGGGTCATCTTATCCTGAAAGAGTAATATATGCTGATAAGAAACATCAAAGTGAGTCTACTTTCCCCTCCATGAAGGTAATAAATATATAGCCTGATACACCCACCTCTGCCTGGCTGAAAGGCTTTCTGCAGGACAGAGCGGACTGAGGTGCTCCCGTGCAGCAGTCTGTGGGAGGGCAGGATGGACAGGTAAGCTGCTCCAAACACCGTCTCTGGGGAGGAGCTGTAGGCGGACAGGGTCTCCCCCGTCTCCTCCCCGTTCACCTGTGAGACAAGAGAAGAAGAATGTGGGGAACCCCTCGTCTTCACAACAGCACCGGAGAAGAAGGATTTCTGCACTAAACTGACCAGTCATTAGAAAATAACATTTTCATAACTGTTTGAAACCTTGTCCATCAAGTAAAAACCTCAAATATCTGAGGAGTACACCATCCTAAATGTAAAGAGGGGATTTCTGGAGGCTGTTCAATGATTCTTGCATCTTAATGGCACCATGAATTTCAAAGTTTAAGATGATTACGGTCTTGTGGAAGGCCTATGTAGAATTTTTACATATTTTATCCAATAAACATTTAACAAAAAAAAAACCTGCAACTGTGAGCAGGAGCATTACACAGACTCTTCAGGCTCAGAGGTCTGTGCAACATGTTCAGTATGTAACTGTTTAGTGCATAATAGCGGTGCAACGTACAATTTAATCCCACAATAATTTATATACACACTTTTATTTGACAGGGTTGTAATTAATAATTAGTATGCATCATGCTGAAGACATACTAATGCATATCATCGGCCCCTTGGGGAGATAATTCAGCAAAGAGTTCATGTGGCACTGATGTAAAACAAGATAAGCAGCCATCCAATTAATTTAACATCCCATGGTTTTAACTTTAATTATTCATTCTGCCGGAGGAAGCCCTCTATAAACAAACAGGTAAAACTGTTTTCCTCCAGAAATATGAAGGCTTTTCAAAATAAGGCACTGACTTCACGATCATTTTTTCAAGGACAGTGTATTATTAATATTTGCGACAGGACTCTCAGTGGGCTTTTTTTTGTTGTTGCTGCCGCTCAGTTTGAAACAACAGGCATGTGAAGAACTATAAATATGTCTTTCAGAAAAGTCAATAGGAACTAATCTGTGACATCATCTGTTTGGGTAAATTGCAACTTGCAGATGGATGCACCCACTGACAGCGAATAATAAAGTGAGGATTTCTATGTTTCGGTGCATGATTTTTAATAGAAATACACAAATAAACAGAGGCGTCAAAGAATCTTAAATAAAGCAAGCAATCAGTGCTTGCTGTAAAAGAGATGAAAAACAGAGGCAGGGAGGAGGAGGGAGCTACAGGGAAACACTTGGTCTAAAAGGGCTGAGAGACTGAAAGACAGCAAGAATGAGGAATGATTAGAGATTGAGCAGAGGAAAAAAAAAAAAAGATTCACCTTGAGTTTGAAATCGAAGTAGCAGCCGGTGCAGTCTCCGATCCAGTTTGCCTGCATGGCTTTGACCCCATACCACTCAGGAAGGTCGTCCAGGGCGTCCAGGAGAGGCTGCAGGAAGAAGACAAAAACAAAGATGCAAGTTTACTGCTTTGAACAAGTTTAGAACGAGCAAATTTTCCACTTCACTGTGGAAAAGAGAGTAAGTATGTGGCTGTCTGGGATAAGGCAATTGACTCCAACACAGTGTGGCCTCTTTCAAAGCAAAGCCAATTTATTTTTGACAACGCTACAGAGCCGACCAGGTCACATTACGCAGAAAAAAAAGGGATTTTCCTTGATATCACAAAGCAATCGCCTATATGGTGTGCACACGCCCTTCCTCTCCCCCTCTCTCTCACACACACACACACATGCAGTTATTCTGTGTGATTACAGCAAGCTATACATATCCATGAGTCTCAGACCAAAAAGCCACAGCTGGTCTGAAGGCAGAGGATGTTATAATTCTCTATTTCCTTTCAAGTCTGTCAGAATCTATAACCCACAACCCCCGTCATGGTGCCGCTCAGCATGTGACACCTCATCACAGAGTTATCAATACAAACATGAACACCCGCTCCAGTCATCACTAGCATGACCGCGGAGAGTGTCTGTTATGGATTTTGTCCAGAGTGGGAGAAAAAGAGACATACATCCCAGTGAATCTGTGTCAGCATGACTAAGAGAGTCTGGGAGGAGACGTACTAGCGATGAAGAAAACACTGATGAAGCTGTGACAGATAACCAGTGACCACTTTCAAGTGAGAGGCAGTAAATGTTTTCACTTTCTTGTACGGGGAAATATAGTTTTGCACAGAACCAGGAGAAATTGAAATATGTACAGCAAGGACAGGAGTCTCCATGGCAACTAAAAAAAGCTTGAAAGGAAAAGCATGGTATAGCAATAACCAAGGACTTGTGAGTGTGTGTGTGTGCGTGTGAGAAAGAGATCTCAAGTACACTTCTGACAAAAATATTACTCACGGCAACTACAGGAATCAATGCTCTTTCCAAGCTGCTTTGAATCAACAAAGTCAGGAGCTGTTGGCATTTAAATTACCTAAAAAACATTTCTCGAACCTGTGCACACGTTTGAGCAATACTGTGGGAGAACAATGCACTGAGCTCTTGGCTTGTGAATCATTTAGATGTCAGTGTGGTGTTATAGGCAGGCAGCATTGATTTGAGTACAGCAAGTGTGATTATGCATGAAATTGAAAACTCTGCCAGCGCCACGTGATAATTTAGCATCCTGCACGCTCCACATCAAAAGAAAATCCATCTTAGTAATAATACATAGTCAGTGTACAGTGTGGAACAACTTGACAGCTCAACTGAATAAATATTGTCTGAAGTTAATGTTGTCTAACACACTCAAACACGTGTAGAGGCGAGCAGAGAAAACGCACATGCAGGAAATCACAGTCCAATTACATCACTTTTTATTTGGCACGCTCCAATTTCACACAGTCCTCCTTTCACTCCATCTGTCTTTCTCACTTCTTTCCCTTAACACCTTCCTCTTCCTTCCTTCCCACTTCTCTGCTAGTCAGAGAAAATTAGAAATGCAGGAACACATTGTCACAGTAGGTTGCTTCCACCTCCACTTCCACCTCTGACATGAACAAGCATGGGCGACTTTCAACGCTCTGGCCGAAACTTAGTGACGCCTGACGGTGGACAAAATTCTTTAATCAAAAACGACAAAACTGAATGAAAGTTGGAAATGACAAACCAGTATTAGTATGCAAGTTTTAGGACATTTCATTGGAAGCATTTTTTTATTATTTATTTCACACCTCCCAGGCAGTGGTGTGAAACTGCAACAGAAACATGAAACTTGCTAATGCTGTAACTTGCTCTCCCTTTATTTCGTGATGCCTCAGTTGGTCTTAATAATTTAATGGAAACAAGTGGAGGTCTGTTTGACAAGTCACTGTTTTTTTCATTTCTCATGTATGAGGATTTGCTGCTTTTCTGTTTAATATCACTGGAATCTGATCTTTGAGTTTTGGGCTGTTGGTCAGACAGGGAGACATCAGCTTAGGATGAGGGAGTAATGAGAATTTCTTACTATTCTCTGCAGTTCTGTGGAATAGTATTTGAAAAGAAAAAAAAATCATCAGAACAGTAATCATCAAAATAGTTCTGAGCTATAGCCTTGAAACAAAAAATATTGTAACACCCTATTTTTTTCTCACCTCATTTTAACTCAAGTATAATGATGGTTTTCTGTTTGTGTGTAAGTCAAGAGTCAGAGAAAAGCAAACCATTTTCTCGTAAATGGACACCAATCCGTGCAGTGTGCACACACTCACACACACCATGTCTAACAGTGCACATGCATGTAAAATGCATGAACTCTCCTTCCTGTGGCTGACTCATATAGGCCCGAGGGGCTAATTTCACCCTGCAGCAGGCCTGTTCACCCCTGTGCTGAAAGGTGGAGACTTCTCATCAAGCGGCCAGGCCACCTGGTGGTATTACTCCCGAGTTTCCTATTTTTTCTTCCTTGGTACAGAAACGCCAGGCTACAAATGACGGTCTCCAGGGGTCTGATTGCAAAAGCAGAGAGGCAGGGCTGCAGCTGGTCCTACTGAAGTGTCAGCCATGATTGTTATCAGAGTGATCCACTGTTCTTTTTTTTTTTTTTTTTTTTAAAAACACACATAAAGCTGCTGGCTAGCCATTCAAATGCCACCTGTGACACACATAACAGTGGTACCTTGGCATAGTTTGTAGTTTTGATGAACCATTGTGTAAGTAGCTTCTGCTCCACCAGAGCGCCAGATCTCCAGGAGCGGCCATTTTCATCCACCTGCTCATCAGCCAGTACTGTCTGATCAATAGGGTCCCAGTTCACCACAGCCTGGATAACACACACACACACACACACACACATATACATAGACACACACACACACACACACACACACACACACACAGTTCAAATGAAAAAGCAGAGCTTAGGAAGTAGCTTGGATTTAATAGACAGACCAAAGGCTTATTTCAGGGTCGTCCCATTTCATTACACATAATCAAAAGGCTTCTGTCAAGCTCTCTTCTTTTCATTTCATTCATTTTCTTCAAAGAGTAACGGCTGAGCTGCCTCAATCATTTCTGTAACTGTCACAGACCTCAAACCTAAGCCAATCATATTATTCCCCCCAAAAGAAAACTCAGATAAGCATTAGTGCAAAGGCCATTCCTACCTCTTTCTGATATGCCAGCCCAGCTTCAAAGAGCTTAATAAACAGATACTGTGTCCACCTGTAGTAGTCTGGCAGACAAGTGGTCACTTCCTGTCAAGAGAAGCCAGAGTCGGGGTCAGCAGTGTGAGGCGTGACGCACACTCGAAAAAGAGCAAACAGGAGCTCATGGGTGAATAACTCTAGTTGGTGTTCAGGTCTTCATCAGGTCCCACTCACCCGGTCCCAGTTGAAGCACAGACCGAGGCTGTCCAGCTGCTCCCGCATGGACTGCACGTTACTGAGGAGGGAGAAACAACAGCAACGCTACAGTATATATATATATATATAAACAATAAACATTCATTAGAACAGATGAAATATTTCACCTTTTAGTCCACTCCTCCGGGTCAAGACCTCTCTCTATGGCTGCATTCTCAGCTGGAAGTCCAAAAGCATCCCAACCCATCGGATTCAGCACCTGCAAACACAGTTAGACACTGTATTAGTATTCATCAGTGAATTCATAATAAACTAACCAAAGGTATTACTGTGTTAACAATTCCAACCATTCACAGTTTCGGCTTATTTAAAGTAAAGACTTGATGTATTTTTCTGGGTTTTTTTGTCTATCTAAAATAACTACACAAACCAATTTCATCTCTGGGAAAGTTTGATGGCCATTTATTATTTCTTTACATTTCATAGTCTGAAAAAGTCTGTTTTTAATAAGAACATGTGCATGAAAAAACAGTTAAATTAATGCTTTCTTTCATCTGCTATTGTATGTATGTAAATATTTGTCATTTCAAAGATTTAACCACTGGATGAAAGATGTCTCTAAAAAGTCCATTCCCGACATATCGAGTGTCAACATTACACTCATGTAGACTCGTGAGATTTGTTCCCCCTTCAGCAAATGAATATGAAAACACCTTTGTAAAGTCAACAACAAACAATGAATGCTCAAGTGAAGCAACAATAAGCAAAATAAAGTGGAGAGGGACTTGAAAATGTAGTTCATTGTTTCCTTACGTGACATGTAACAAGATGATTTATGCAAACAGTAACAATAAAATAAAAAAATCTGTCACTGTAGGAGGTGATTTATTCAGCAAAATGATGTTGGATTATCTAAAATACAGACCACAATGACCCCTATATTATAAAGTGCTATTCCCTGGTGAGCTTTCAACTCCATTACATGTTGCGGTTAATGTATGCACACTAACTGTGGGTGTTACATAATATAAAAGCAGGTGGTAACAGCAAGGTCTAACATAGAAGAGAAGATCGAATGCAGCATGTCGCTAAGTTGTTTTACACAAGAATGACATCGCTGCCACATTCTCTGTATACGTGTTCTCCCTTTATTCCCACAGACTCCCCAACCTTCTTGTTTTTGTTCCCCCTGCCTAACATACACTGTCCTTGAGAAACACTGAGGGTGACATCTCTTTAGCTCTGTTGTGTTTTTCAGCTCACTAAGAGAGAAATGAGATGAAAGCACAGGAGTGGAGGGCGTGAGCAAAGTAGAGGAAAAGCGGAGTGACAAGGAGTCGAGGACTGGGGAGGATCATTGTACGGACTCTAACGGGTCTGATGTTTCAGACGAATTGGTATCCTTGGTAACTGCATGGACCTCATTTGTAAAGCCGAGTGCTGGATGGTATTACGCTAAGAGAGCTCAGCGCAACCAACCACTGTGACTGCTCAGGAGGAATACAGTCACACTGAGAGCGAGGCACCCGCCACAGACAGCCTATGTAAATAACAAGGCAGAATTGTTCATATCGACACGACAGAGGCAGAAACCTCATTAAAAGATGGATATGCTACTCTGCTGTTTATTCAGTGTGAACACCTAAAGTGAGACAGTATTAATGAGACGCTGTTACAGCTGTGATGGACAGGCTGCATTGCTGAGCTGAATTCTCAGAGTTCAAAGAGAGTAGCAGAGGCAAATTATCTTTTCACTGATAATACCTCCACTTATCCTTCTGTCCACACAAAGCGTGAAGTCTGTTACAAGCCTGTTATGATGGAGTCGGTGCATTTCACAGCATGAGTGACAGGAGGCGGTGGAAGATGGACGTGGGAAACTGTGGAGAGTGATTTTATGACAATCTGTCCACTGTAATGTGAAACAAGTCGGTGCCAGCCAGAGACAGCTACTTGAACCCACGGCTCACTGGATGATGAGGAGGACAGGGGAGCTGGGAGGAATGTTTTTGTGAATGTGAGGCCACTCCATTGCATGCAAGTGTCCACCCACACAGCTCAAGGCTGAGGAGTTTGACTCCATCTGTGGCAGCTTTAAAATGCAACTTCAGAAATTGTCTGTTTCCTCATTTCATACACTGATTCAAACCTAAGTCTGGTAGTTGTTAAAGTAGAAATCTCCTCTGTTGACAAACTGGGCACACTGCACAAGCAAACAACCTTGCCATTAAAGCTGCACAACAAGGAGTGTGAAAATGCAACTACAGAGCAGTAGGTCTAATGGTATTTAGCCAAGTGTGTAGTTTTTAAATGAACAGTTTGACATTTTCTTTAGTGTCTTTCATGTGTAGAATTTGATAAGACGATGCAGTGTAAGTAAAAAATGTAGCTACCAACAGCAGTTGGTTAGCTTAGCAGAGCATAAATTGAAGCTTAAAACCAAACTTTTGCTGAAAGTCCCATAAAAGGATTGAAAACACTGTACTGTAAATATGAAGCAGGTCTCAAGAGAACATTTGCAAAATTCACCTGAATGCAGCTGTAAAACTTGCTAATAAGGGCCCGAGCTCAAGCCAAGGGCAAGGGCCCTATTGCATCTGTACTGTTTCTTTCTTTCTTATTACGGCTCTTTAAACCTCAATTCGACCCCCTAAACATGCTTAAAAACTCACCAAATTTGGCACACACACCAAGTCTGGTGAAAAATTTGAACTCCACAAATTGCAATTCAATCTTAAATTGAATGCCAAAATTTCACTTTGATCAAAATGCATCTCCTCTCAGGGTGTACATGGTAGCGGCTTCAAATGCTCAGAGATGACTGAGGACACAGGGCTGACCAAAATGACTTAGCAGATTTTTCATTACTCAAATCGTTTGGATTTTATAAACCCTCAAAGTTGGACTGGTCGTCTGTGTCCTCCAATGAAACTCAATGTGAGCCTATGGGGAGTCTAGAGTATAAGACTGAAAGCTTTCAAACCTACGCCGATGGAAAGACAACAAAAAACCTTCTAGAATATGGTATTTTGTGTATGATTTGATCAGGTTTATGGTACTTTTCAGGATAATTTCTGAAAAATGATCCTCTAACGGCTTCAGAGTCTGTACTCAACTGGTCATGTGACTCACTCTGAGCAGGGGATTAGTGTGCAACACACACCCAGTATGTAGCCTGACACCCAGCAGGACAACAGTGTAAAACTAAACTGTGCTAACTCAAAAACGGTACAAGATAGAAAAACATGTTAATACAAGACTTAAAGATCAAAGTCTTGTGACTCCTAAACTTTGACTGAAGTCAGTAGCTAAAACTATGTTGGCCCAGTCGAAGCTCAGACAGGTGTGGGTTTCACTGCTTTCTCCATTGGTTTGAACAAGAGAAAAGCTGCACACAGCTGGGTCCTGCTCAGTATGTACAGACACAATCAGGCAGATGACAGGCAGACGTCACAGGTTACAGGGGTGAAAGGTCATGGCGTCTGTGTTTGGAAATACTTAAAGAAACATTGTTTTTTACTTCATCAGTGTCAGGTGATTGTTGAATAGAGGGGACTTTGATTTAGCACATATAGGTGAACTTGATTCACTGTCTGATTTCCACTTTCAAGCAGTGACTGCAGTTACTTTCTGTCCTGCCTGCCTGACAGAAAGAAGTCCCACACTGCACGTCCGGGGCGAGTTGCCGCAGGCTACAAGGGGGCGGCTGGGGGGTGGGGGCCCATCCAATGCTGCTTGCAGCTTTAATTCACTTCATTGACAAAATGCATCTGAAAACAACAGGTGTGTTAAAACAGGATTATGTACCAGACTACACACACCAACTTCCTTTTTGTTACTTGTGATCATAATGGTGACCTAGTTGTAAAACATCCCCTACAACCCAGAACACAGTATCTTTCTTAATTAACAGTGAATACACTAGACTGTGTGCATGAAGCGGAACGGGGGTTCGCTTCCTGACAGATGCTCAGAGAAAGTACACTCCTGGGCAGCAAGTAGTTACCAGTCATGTGAAACCAGGTTTCTGTTCGGGGAGGAGGCGATACACAACCATGTAGTGTAAAATCCACCAGGAGCAGAAAACACAGAGGAAGGGAGGAGGTTTTACAGCAACCTCTCCTCCGGGTAAAGACGGAGAATAAAGCAAAGATTAGAGCAGGAGATGTTTGTGTCGCAGCGGGAGCACGGTCCATCTGACGGACACCGATCACAGCTTCATCAACACCCGCCGTTTAGTGGAATCAAACAGAGTGCTGAATATCGACTGCAACGCTTTGATCTGAAACAGAGTCCAGTCAATAACACACTAGAGTGCTTGAGATCAGGGATATGGATTTTACTTTATTTACACCTGATTTTAACCATGAAAGCTGGAAATTACCACAGCAGGTTAAAAATCCTCTATTTTCTCCAACTGTTAGCGAATAAGAAAGAAGAAAACACTTCCTTGTCTTCACTTCTGAGAGTTTATGTTAAAAACATTCAATAGGTTCAAGGTGTCATAAAAATATTTCAACACAGATGATTGTAGAATTGTTCAAAACCATTGAACGGCTGTTTTTATTTAATAAGAATATCATAAATTATGTGATGACCATAAGGTTGAATCAACACCAGTTCACTTCAATTTATCAGTACAGTTTAAGTAAAAACTGAACATTATAACCTTTATGAAGACATGATTTATTCCATTAGTTTTATGCATTAATAAACTAACAGTGGAGTGTTGTGTTTGAATGACCACTGTATTTACAAATGGCCGTACAGTAAAATTCAATTACATGCTTGGTGGGTAGTGTAAACTTTGACCATCTAATTGAAAGAAAGTGGAGTGAGGGGGTATTGTTATGCAACTAATGACACGCATATTAATGCCTCTATATTATGCACACAGTATAAGCATGTAAATAGATCACAGTTCAGAGAGTTTGGCAGTGTAAACACAGCTCATTTTAATTGTGTTCCTAATAAACGTTTGTATACACAACAGAGACACAGAGCAGATATAACAAGAAAAGATCGAGGTTACTGAGACAAAAGTTATCCAGAGTGAAAGAGCTTTGTATTGAATGAAGAGTGCTCCATTTACTCTAAATAAAAGACTGAGTCACTGTCCCTGTATTTCACGGTTTAGCAGTAACATCATCGAAAACAGCAAAATCAATTTCATAACATTTAACCCCGACAGGAAACTGAATGTCTCACAGTAATGGCAGTTTACTGGAATGAATACAAGCCTCAAAGTGCTTCTGAGGGTGGCACATCCTTTGTAAAACATTTTTGTTTTGGAAGAAAAGTCAGTTCAGCACTACTGTATGTCAGAACAAAAACAAGGACTTTGTGAAGCCACAGAAAGAGACACGTAGTGAGAGGAAGATAACGATAATCAACCAAACCCAGGGACATAATAAAAGTTAAAAGCTTTGAGTCATATTTGGTCCGTTCTTTAAGAAGACACACACCTATTCTGAGCTGTCATGTATATGTTGTATTTTCTCAAATAAAAGCCAAGGTCTCCAACAATGGCTGCACCTTGGTCGATATGAACCAGTAAAGGCTGGACAACAAATAAAGGCTGACTATTTTAAACATTTTCCAACAATATACATCATTAGCTTCTAGCTCCATATGGTTCATTGCTAAAACACTTTTCAATGGTCCAATCAAATTGTCCCAAACATTTTGTCATGCCTACACCCTGTTTTTGCCAGATATACAATACACACAATACTGAACATAGCTCCCCCTCAAAATGCTGCTTCAGATGGACTTTAAAAACAAATGGTGGGCTTTTATTTTGAAATGATTAAAGTTGAGTATGAGCCGAGTTGGGTTTATATTTACAGCATTACACAGGAACTTTGATTTGTTCTGATCCAATTTAATGCACTCATACTGAAATATGACTAATTGAACTAATTAAATTAAACAGAAGAAATTAGAAATAAAGGCCTGCCTCTCATACAAGCTGATGTGATTTTATTTTGTTAAAGTGTGAAATTAAAATTGTGAAAAGTCTCCACAGACAATAATTGTATGGCATTAATTTCACCAATCAGTATCTATATACATTTTTATTAGAGAATCATCACACAGTAAACATGCAGGACTTTTTAAGTTTTAGGACAGAGCAGCCCTTCGCCTGTAGTCTTCAGTCTGTTCTCATAAAAGTGATATTAGTACCTTGATGAATATTTCACGCAGGTGTTGCTAAAAATATTAACAATGGCTCTCTTCTATTCAAGTGTCTTGGTAAGACAGTGAGTTAGTCTGCACAATAGCAAGCCCCTGAAACCTGAGGCGGATAAATGGAGTTCAGTCAGTGCTGCTGGGAGTGCACAGTGTACTTACCTTGCTTGTTTAGGGGGAGGACAGTGGGAGTGGTGAAAACACATTTAGTAAAAAGCAGACATACCTGATGGCCTCTCATTCTCTCAAAGTGGCCTATGGTGTCACTGATGGTATACACTCGCACATGGCCCATATGCAGTCGCCCCGATGGGTATGGAAACATGGAAAGGACATAAAACTTCTTCTTGTTGGAACTCTGGAGGGAAAAAAATAGTCACCGTTAAAGTAATGTACACAGCCATAAAAAAAACTATCTCATGAAAATCTGATGATCACACTGAAAGAGTGTAAAGTTCTTGTCTCTATTATCAGTCTGGCTTTTGAATGGGTTTTGTATAAAAGAGACTGCATTAAACTGATGAGGTCAGGACAGGGATAATAACTCATCACATACAGAGCGAGAGCGCTGACTGGCTGCTGGTGTATTACTGTGTCAGGCTTGAACAGCGGCTGATTACGGTGTCAGAATCTAAATGGTGGCGGATTATGGATGGTTTACAGTCACAACACTGTTACCACGGCAACGCGCTAAGTACCGGTTCCGCCCAGCGATACATGATTACAGGAAACCTGAGTCATGAATTTTTCAATAAATTAATTAGGACCAGGGTCCCGTCACAAATGCACTTGATCACTGTCAGCCTGTCCCAGACGACCACGCGGTTCAACCATTAGGAATATAATCAGCCAGAGCTCTGGGTTGGAGAGGAGCTAAGAGGGCGAGGACTATCTGGAAGGATGTGGGCAATTAATCAATTATGTATGTATGTGTTTTCATGTGCATTGTGGTGCTGCTCCACAGGCCTCAGCCCGGGATCCTGCTTCCACCCTGATGTCACTGGGCACCTCAATCCAACCAGTCAGCCCAGGTGGACAAGTATAAGAGCTGAGGAGCTGCAATCCATTCTCTCACTCTGCCACATGCTGCCTCTCTGTATGTATATGTGTATTTGTGTGAAGGGTGAGCACTGTGCTCAAGTCACAGATTGCTTAATATCAGTTGTTTGTTTTTTCCCTTGTCGGTTTGTCTATAATGACCTGTGTGAGATTGGATTTTTGTTTTAAACCCTTCAGCCAGGAAGCTCCTTCTCTCCTGTTTTTTGTGATTGTTACAATGTTCTTAGTTGTATAATGTTTTTGGTATTAGATCTAATGTGGTTTTGTTTGTAGTTAGGGACTGTTTGTTTGATATGTTGTCCTGGGTTCTCTCCTGATGTTAATTTAAGCTTCTTTACCAGAAATTAAACAACCCAGAACTACCGTATTTTCTGGACTATTGAGGGCACCTGTTTATAAGCTGCTATTGAATTTATTCGAACAGTTTCATGTGGTCCACTCTGACCGGGTCTGATGTTACGAGGCTAAATGCATCGGCGGCACGGAGCTTGCTAGCTTGTAAAAAGCCAAGGAGCTTCGTGCCACTGACACATGAGCCACACTGGTGTTTAAGCTGCAGGGTTCAAAGTGTTGGAAAATAGTAGCGGCTTATAGTCCAGAAAATGTGGTAGTTACCATCTGACTCTTGACTTTCTTCTCCTGGTCTTATGTCACTCCCCTTGCCCCTAGATTAATGTGAGGATGTAACTAGGCCAAATGTGCTTCAAATGTATACTTGTTTAGACCTGTCAAGACAGACAGAATAAGTTTTCCCTGAATCCACACTTGGCCAAGAATAGACCTTTTTCAGAGCAGATGTTCTGACTTGTTCTGGCAGGAAAAGGCAACACTTTCCTTAATAGCGTGTCCAAATAGTGTTGAATGTAGGGCGACAGGACTTGTCTTTTTCATGGAGCCTCACTAAAGAAAGCCTCTTGGATGAAATATCTTCAAGAAACCAAAATATAAAAGTCCATCTGCCCTAGATTCAGCACTAATCGGATAACCGCGACCTGGTTGAGTGAGAATATTCAAGCAGAAGTTTTTACTAACAGAGGCTCCGTTCTATCAAATGATCCACTAAACGACAACAGCGGACCAGCATGGTTGCATGTTATTTTTCACACTGCTGTGAAAAAGCTCTGTTGATTGATCATCACTCAATCTGGGAGCTGTTTGACGGTGACTAAAAAAAAGTCGTTTTAAAGGCAACTGATTGAGATATGACATTTAGATGGAACTTCAGAAACCTGCTATTTGGACCTCTTTATACATAATCATCTATCTGCAGCTATGCACCAATTTCTCAACATGTCAGCCACTCATTTCTCTACCTACTGATTAACATCAAAAGTTGACATTTTCTTCTTCTTCTGCGGCATGTAGTGTGACAGAACAATGATCTCCAACCATTGATAATTGTACAAGTCATTTTTGGACAGAGCGCCAAACATTTGCTGGTTCCAGCTTTTCAAATGATGATTATCTGGTTTTCATGGTTTCATATCATAAACTAAATATCTTGAACACGTCTATATATCTAAATATCTTAAAGAGGACCTAGCATGCTCATTTCCAGCTTTATATTCATAGTCTTGCCTCCTCTAGAGTAGCTTTGCATAGATTGTACTTCAATAAAAGTTAATATTTATCTTATAATGGCCATCCATATAGTCCCTCATTTCATCCTCTGAAACAGGCTGTTTTGACCCCTAAGGTAACAACTGTACACTATCTCTGTGCACCGGCGGTTATTTATATGCTGCAGTACATTAAATAAATAAATCTAACAATATTCAGGAGAAAAGAATTGGAAAACGTGTTTAGTTACCATGACAACCGTAATCTTTCGTACAGATAGCTGAAAAAGCCAACATTTGACGTCACACTGTCAGTCTTTCAAACAGTCTGAGCACTTTTCTCACAGAGATTACTGGAACATCACTTTACCTCTTAACACTTTGGCCATGTGTAGTATGAACACCAACTTTTGGATTTAGAAGTGTAAACATGGAAATGCATGGAAGTGTCTTCTTTAAGTGTTGGTTCAATGAGAAGGAAAACACTTTAAGACTTAAACTTGACTTCCAGGAAGAATAGTTTTCATCCTTTTTTGATATTTATTGGCAGAGAGGGGTCAGAAACCTAAATAATAACGTTACCCAGGTTTCTACTGAAGTACATCAGCTAATGCATGGAAGTTCCTCAGAAGTGGGAGAAGTGCTAATCCAGGTTCCTGAGACCTACATGTGTCTGATAGGGTACAAGTAACTCAGCAAACCTGGAGTGCTGCATGGGTATCATTAGTCTTCTTTCCTTACTTCTGGTGCTCATCAGTGTAGGGATCCAAAAGCTGATATTTGTAGGTACTGAGGCACTCAGAGAAGGGAATTAAAAAGCCTTTATTTCAGCATGGCCCAAAAAATTAAAAACAATAGCCGACGCGTTGCGGCATCAGCCCTGATGAAGGCCCACAGGCCGCAACGCGTCGGCTATTGTTTTTAATTTTTTTGGCCATGCTGAAATAAAAGGTTTTTAATTCCAGCCCTTCTCTGAGTGCCTCAGTACCTACAAATATCACACTTTTATATTTACTTGACCCATTAGAGCTACAGTTTCTCTCTCCAATATTATGATGTGTGAAAAAGTAAAGTCTGTCTTACCTCCTCAAATACATCCTTCTGGCACTGCGCCATAATTCGTGGACGCCACCATTCCTCCACTCTACGTCGGGTCTCTGGGCGATAGTCCCTCTCCCACACCCCCGTCTCACTGAAGAGGGTGCGGGAATTGGGGGACGAGAGGGGGCGGAGAGCTGGACTCAGGAAAGCACCCCTGATGTGGCCAGACCGGGCTGCACGCAGGGGATACAGAGCCAACCTTCTCACCGACACCTGCATGATTATGTTTCCTAAAACAGAAACAGAAGCAGTGAAGTGGCGGGCAGACGGTGGGAGGGTTGACATGTTGGTGAAACACTGTTTTAACACAGGTGTGACATGAACTGCACTGTAGGGCAGAAAAATGGAAAAAAACACACGTATAATGACAGAGCTGATGCAGTGCTGGTGAGATTAACAGCACAGAAATTTAAAGACATCACATTGGTCTTTAGGACAGTTAATCATCTTAAAAGGAACCGTCATAACAACCAACAGCTTTTTTACATTTGGTTTTCCTTTTATGCCTGTACAACAAAAACAATTTCATTAATATGAATAAAATACTGAAATCTAAACTAATTACATCAAATCTGACTCTTAAGTACATACCCAAAGACAATGTCCACAGCACAGTGACTTTAACTTGTAGGCAAGTCTGTTCTGAATAGGAACCTGTTGACATTTTAATAAAAATCCTTTTGCTAAAATGTTGAGTAGTGATTTTGGGTAGAAAAGCTTACCATAAATGTCACAGAGAAAAGGAGAGAATTACAAAGCATTTCTTTCCTTATAATGTTGCATAGCAAGGCTGTTACAATAAGGTGTGAAGCAGGCATGAAAAAAGTTAATCCCATGTCAGTACATATAAGTGCAGAGGATTCAGGTCTACGAAATGTGAGCAGGACAGGATTCGAGTCCACTTGTTGGGAACAGACTGAGTGACAGCTCTGCAGTTCTCCCTGTGATTTTAGTTTCCACTGCTGTTGTTTCACAGTTCTTCGCACACAACACGTCACTCACACAACAACATGATTTTGTGAAATAAGAGGTTTATTCAGTGCGATGTGATTATGGCTCAGCCTCACTGTGAAGCTCTGGACAGGGTGTTCTTATTAAAACCGCCTTCCTGCTCGGATGTGAGAAAGACATTTGCAGTCAACTCATTTGAAATGATGCAACGGTTTTTCTGCTTTTATCTGCCCTGCACTTTTATATTTTCTTTTTTTTTGGTCTTATAAAAGCCTCAGGACATATGGGAGCTCCTGCTTCACTCAAGTTTTTTAATTACTTTTAGGTTGAAAGGGCAAAACACTGGATCATAGGAATGAAATGGATTATTCTGGGTCAGAAATTCAAAGTTAACTAGTTCCACAGTTAACAATTAAACAAATAAAAAAACATAGACTTACTGTGCGCTACGTCAGATAGGTTTTACTCTTTCATGGTTATAGCAGTTTGGCTAAAATCTCCTGAGGCTTAATGTGGGTCAGACAGTCAGCTGCATGTAAGAAATAAACATTTGACCCAAATTTGTCTTTTACTCAACAGAACCACACACACACGAACATTAACACAGTTTCCAGGGTAACCTGAGATATTCGTACAGACTCTGCATCCTTAGCAGCAGAGGACAACTGCTGCTAACCTGACCTGTCAAGAGGATATTTTCTCAGCAGTGACGCATCTGGATCACAGACAGGGAGACCTTTACAGCCGCAGAGTGGAAGCAGTGATCATCCCCACTCTTCGACACCATGCTGAGACAAAGATGTAAATGTAACTGCTTATCTAAAGCTGTGGAGGACTCACTGAAAAAGGTCATTCTATATATTTCACCGCGTGGAGAGAAAGAGCCCATTAATAATGATTTTCATTTGAAGATCAAAAGATGCTTCTAAAAACATGATTTTAGCAACAAAACTGCACATTTACTTCAGCTTAGACTTTAGGAAAACAACAGAACAGGATGAACAAATCTCATGGGGTGAACTCTGCGCTTTATCAACCAAATGAGTGTAAAAAAAAAGTGCCCTCTCTGCTCTCCTCTCCTCCACCCACCTGCTCGTGGGAATGCTGTTTTTGTTTTTTTTTTTCTAAATTCTCTCGAGTATAAGCTAAGCATCGCAGCAGCCAACACTCCCTCAGGCTGAGGATGGGAGAGCCGAGCACTCAAGACTGTGTGCATCTCTGACGGTGCGAGTGAGTGGGCTGACACGAGAGACTGAGATAATGTTTCTATGGTGACTGGACTCATCCATTCGGGTGTCTCCTCTTTTCAGAGTGACTGAAAACTTATCCAAACAGCCCCCTGGCTGTGCTGTGTGTACTGCATGAGTAGAGGAAGGCAATGCTGCATCATCATGTTTATTATTATTATGACGTTGTAATTACAAAATCATACATAGAATTTGTGACCACTTGAAATTATCTTTATATTCAGACAAAGAACATTTTATTTGTTTAAAAAAAGGGGGAAAACATTGAAATCTTAATCAGAACCAGGTATGAGAGGGGGTAATATAGCTGTAATTGAGATTCTGGTTATTAGAACATTATGTCAGCAC
This sequence comes from Pseudochromis fuscus, assembly GCA_900323345.1. Lineage (NCBI taxonomy): Eukaryota > Metazoa > Chordata > Actinopteri > Pseudochromidae > Pseudochromis > Pseudochromis fuscus. The sequence continues at coordinate 48,799 of OOFC01003862.1, read as the reverse complement.
TTAAATGTCTCTGGTCTCAAAGACTATGCATAATTAGATAAATAAGACTACAGATTAATGAGATTAATGTTGAGTTGTGGACTGTTCTGCATGAAATCAACAATGAATACCAAAAAAATACTCATATTGCTACTAATTCAAACTCAAACATTGGATGAATACTTTGTTAAAACACACAAAGTCATCACCCAAATACTACCATATTACAAAAACAGGTGGGTGGCGAAGTAAAGAAAAACCTTATAAAAAGAAACACAGCAAAGGCAGATACATACATACAGGTGCTCTACATGGTACAGCTAAGCAAGTCACATTCAACTGTGCATGAAAGTGCCAAGCAGGTCCAGCTGATTGTGACACTTGTAAATTAGTGCAAAATGTATGTTTAGGTGATGGATAGTAGTGTAGTGTAAACCCCACATTACAAACATGAATTAAAATCTATTATTTAAATGGTGCAAGAACCATCAACACTGGTCTACAGAGATGAAGTGACGTGGTCAGATAAATCATCCTTCATCCTCCACATCCCCAACAAAGGGATGAGTGCATGTGTGATAGAAATCAAGGCAAAGCACTTTGGATAAAATCATCGCTTCATGTTATCACCATCGGGTATTTTAGGCAGCTAGCTCCTCTTTAACTCATGCAAATTAGCACTGCTCTCTAAAGTCAGATAATGTGTTAACAGAAGGATTTAATTGTTTGCATGGTTACAAGATGAGGCTAATGATGCCCAGTTGCAATCAACGCAAATTAGAGGCTAAGGGAAGACAAAACAATTAATGCTGTAATAAAGCAATAATCCATCAAATTCATGCAACACATGCTACACCAATTAACGTGTGACTTCGTCCTGATGCACTTCATTATGATATTTAATAGAAATATATTGACAATTTGTGCTCGAATGACATTAGTAAACAAAACAAAACTACAAACAAAAGACAAACTGAGCACCTATTCCTATGTACTTGTATTAAGGAAGTTACTTTAAAGATTGTATATGTTGTTTGACTGGTTCTGTCTGTCAGATGCAGTCACAGAATGAGGTAGAAGGTGTAAAATGTATTTTTGAAGGTACTTACGTTTTATTTTTAAGTTCTTTGTTTTCGCGTTATGGTCGCAGTGACAAAAAACACATTCTCCATGTTAAAAATATGACGTCCCGCTTTTAAAAACCTTGTAAATGACCTGTTTCCCTCGATCACGACTCCACTATAGGCGCCGCCATGTTGGATTTCAATAATCTTTATCAACACAGCGTCCGTGAACAGAGACAAACCCGCGTCCGTTAAAGTAGTAGTAGGTAGTAAAATCAGTAGTTTGGTTTGCTTATATATCACAATGCTGTTTTTTATTACTAAATCAAATAATAAGTAATAATACATTTTACATAGATATGCCGTGCACGCGCTTGTGTGAGCGTGCACAAACGTCTGTCAGAGCTTCATTGTTGATTTTATTGAGTGATGGCTCTGTTTGTTGCCTTAGCAACCATGTAATTTCCTCCACATATTACTATTTTTCATTTTAGAAATCCAATCATCCAACTATTTTTTTATTTTCTTCTCTCCAGAAACAGAAAACTTCAGTACAATTGTGTCATGGTATTACCTCCTAAGAAGGCCTTCATAGTTTAGGTATTGATTAAGAAATCAGTTTTGTATTGAGGGAATATATACCAGGGGTTTAAAATTTCATGAAATAACAAGTGATTTAGAAAGTGAGATGCAGAAGAGATGTTTCACATCCTAGAAACCCAAGTGTTGTTCTTCTTATTATAAATGAATGAAACTTGAAAGCATTTGTAAGTACAGAAGTCTGTGACATTCACTATTGCTTATTTAATTATTCATGTTAAAATCATTTAATCTGGAAAAAAAAAGACAATGATCAGACGTGACAGTTTTGTGTGTATGCAAGCAATTTTTGTTTTCAACATCACACAACAGTGTTTTTATTAATTTCAACTGACTGTTGTGGTTGGTGCACAATGGAGGCAAGCATGTTAATAGAACCTGAACTGTCTCAAGACTTTCAACTAACATTTTGCTTCCTGGAGAAATTGTCATTTACAGTGTAGTTTTAAACTGCGTGTAGTCTTCTGGGGTCGTATGTAACTTAAACCAAAGCAATCAACTAATATTATAAACAATTTTCTCATCAGCAGCATTACCAGGAAACATGACTAAAATAATTCTACAACACAGATTTACTGCTTGCAGCAGTACAGGTACAGTATCCTCAGGAGGGAGTTTCATTTTATGTGATTTTTGAGAGAGGAACTATTTCTTTGATGCCAATTTCCAGCATGAAGTGAATGCTGACTGAGAGAACACCTCTACTTGCTCTCATCTTCATCACAGAGCAGAGAGGCACTGAGTAGGAAGATGAGGAGGAGGAGGCAGTGTCTCATCAGTGTTTCCTTCCACGAGCGCTCCTCGTGGCTCTCACCTTTGATCTGACGTACAGACAGAAGCAGTGAAGGAGGGAACAAGTCATTGAGGGAAAAGAAAAAAGGAGGATGGGATATCATTAGCAGAAGATAAAGAAAGTTCCTCTGCCTGACGTCACTGAGCTAAACCTGGGGCTTTGCTCCGACTTGCTGTCGTATATCAGAGTTAAATGGGCGCCTCCGCCCGGGGCAAAACAGGATGTGGCTGCAGAGGATGAACAAGAGAGAAATGGGTTTCAGACACAGTGGAGACACTAGCTCTCCACATGCAGCTGAAGATCAGCATGCAGATACAGGGAAATGAATGAATGTGATGTTCAGGTCCTCACCACAACAGTTTTTCTCTGAGGACTGTGGGGTGTTATAGCTGTTTTTAAAAAAAACTACAATTTCTCCTGAAATCCTGGATAACTGTACTGACAGATGTTGAAAATACATTTTTCAAATTCAGTTTAGAGAGTGAGGAGAATATGACCACCCGATGGATGAAAAAGGTGCACTGAGTACAAAAGAAGGTCAACCTAAAGGTCACTTTTCCTTTTCAGCTTCATTGAAGTGCCTTTCTGTGAAGAGTCAATATGTGTTTGAACTGTACCAGATCTGAAGCAGTGAAGAAGACACTATGAATATGACTGATGTTCCCTTTTATCATCTGATGACAGATTTGAACTGTGCTGAGCGTCATGATGATCAGTGTGTACAAAATACATCAAATCTTTTTATTGTGTGAGGACTTTATATAAATCATTTGGGATTGGGTTTGTGGCCATCAGAAACTGTATATAAAAAACGTGTGCAGCCACAGTTATGTTGCACATTGGTTTGTGGACCAGTGTTTTGAAGCCTAGAGGGTGGCATTTGGCTGTCACCATCCTGTTTTTTTGGAGCCAGAAGTAGACATATTTGGATAAGTGGGAGGAGCTGAAGAGGAGCAGTCTGCTTTGCAAGAATTTAAAAAAACAAAGAAAGAAATAGTGTAGGTGTGGAGCACTTTCACCCGATAAAAAGAAAAAACAATACATTGAAAAATAACTTTTGATGCAACTGTCAAAATAAATTAGATAAACTTAGTTTTAAATACAATTATTCATTTTCATGCTGAGAATTAGATCACATCGACACATATTACACATCAATATATTTGATATGCAACTAGAACTGTATGATGATCAGCTTTGTTTAACATAAAGATTTATCCAAAAATCAGTCTGCTCTATTTTCAAAAACTCACTGATTAACACCATGTTTCTCATTTGTTTAATCTGTACAGAATGTGGGACTATTAAAGGTGTTCATGTCCATTTCATGGACAGTGCAGAATCTTCTGAGTGTCTGTTGATGACACCCAATACTGACCAAGAAATAAGCTGCCCAGTATGAAACCGTCCCATGAGACCATAGTTTGTTATTCCTGTTGTTTGTTTTGGGGGTTAGATAATCTTCTGCGGTTTCATCCTGTTTGTTCGACAGTTGCCTGGCAACATCACAATTGTCATCACATTTTGATCCAGATATGACAAATACTAGACTGAGTGGTGGTCTCCTGGTTAATATTCATCACATAAAAATGCCTGGTTGCATAAAAACCGCCTGGTTTAATCTGGTTGAGGACTTTTACTGCATGTCATTAACAAATAAAAAGGTAAAATACCAAAGAGCACGTCCAATGTGTGCAGGTTATTTTTTCATGTTGTTGTTGCCACTCAGTCTGAGAGACAATGTTTACAGTATCTTTAAGTAATGAACACATGAATATAACAACTCATTAAATCCTGTGAGGGCTGTGCTGCGTGTGCTTTGTGAAATGTGGCTGCTGCAGATCAGTGTTTTTGTTTTTTTAAATAATGGTCTGCTAACAAGTGACATGTAAGGAAAAATGATAGGTATCATATAACAGGAGCAGATGGAGGCTCCGTGTCCTCAGGGAGAGTCTGACTGAACAAAGCCAGCTTATTGCTGGAAATCTATAGAGACGCAGTCCACTGAAATAAAACATGGACTGACTTCTGTGAAAGTCTCATCCTCTTTCCAGTTGCCAGCTTTGTCTCGGTGCTCCACTTCTTTATGTTTTCCTGTAATTAACATTTTAGAAACTGCATGGCATCCTTCTTCAATTTAATGATGAGGTATTTTAATCAGTTTATTTTTGGATGCATTAAAGTTTTTTGGACTGCTGCATTGCCGCTGAGTCTCAGGGATACACGCAGGTCTTCTGTTGTTTTTCAAACAAATCACATTTGAAAGCATCCGCCTCCTTGCTCCCTCCATGACGAACAACCCATGGTAATCAGCCCCTCTCTCCCTGTTTCAGAGCGCGATTACATTTCACCAGCAGAGAACCAGATGACAAACGACCACACAGAGCTGCTGTTGGGTTGAAAGCAGATGAGGGGAGTCGGGGCCGACTTGTCTTTACCTGTCCAAGGTGACCTTTTGTGAACGGGTGTGTGATTCACAATCCACATTCGCCTCAGTGAGAAGTGGGCCAGTGGTGCCACAGAGAAGCAATCTCACATCGTCTCAGCTCCCAGAGACCGACGAGGAGAAGGCTGATAGGCCTCTGCTCGCTGCTGACCGTGGTTCAGGAAGCCTGATAAGTGTGATCTTATTTCCAGGGCCTATTTCACATTGACAGGCCCATGTGTCCTTCACTTATCTGTGCTCATGGAAGAGTCCGACCTCAGAGAGAGACATGTTGGTACAGAGGAGATGAGGAGCTTTGCAGCTGGAACAAGATCTCAGACAATCTGTTGGCAGCATCACTATCCACCCTGATCTCTCCTGTTCTCATTTTCTTACACTGCTGCACAACTTTCACTCATCTGAGATGAAAAGTGCAGATTATGCAACAGACAAGCTGTTCTACAAAACTACACATTTGTTAAGTCCCCATCCACTTTGCCTGATTTCAGAGCAGCTCCTTAGCAATTAATGCTGCTAATTAGCGTAAAAACTCCTCAGTTCTGCAAATCCAGATCCCTCTACAGTCTCCTGGATGCACAAAGCAGCTGTAAGTGATGCTGAGGTGGAAATCTGATTAAGATACAAATACAGTGAGTTACTGAATTATCATGGTGCTGTTTTTTCTAGCAAAAATTTATTTGTACATGTGTTTATGAGCTAACAGTGAGATAGAGATTTAATGGATTTGTTTGCAGGATGAAGGAAAAAGAAAACAAGCAAAAGCACAACACGGAGGTGTTTGTACTTCAAAAGAAAAGCTGTATCCTCTGCATTTCTGGAAACAATTCAAAGTTATGTCATCCCACCAGGATAATCTACTGAGAGGGTCCTGTGTCAATCAATACTAACCCGCTGGTTTGTGGCCTTGCATTTTGAAGCCAGGAATTTGGTATTTGAACGTCACCGTGTTTGTTGTTTGGAGGCAGAAATGACCATATTTAGATATGAAGAGAGGGGTGAGGAGGCGGGTCTAACCCTGGTCTCGACCTGTCAATCAAACTAACGGTTGCCCTCAATATTCCTCATTTTGAAGCCTAATATCTACTTCATTTTGATTTTTTTTTTTCAGCCGGACCAGTAGATCACTAATAAGAAGAATGGATTTAAGCTAATGACACCAGAAAGACTGGGAAAATAAATAAATAAAAATCTTGACTGAGATTTTTATGATTGAAAATTCAGATTTTTTAATTGAAGTCAATTGGAGCCTTAGTGGAGTTTTTTGGAGTCAGCATCCAGTGGCCATCTGGAGTACTGCACAAAGCAGCAAGGGCTAGTATATTGCATGGTAATTTCTACTCCTTTGTTTGAGTCAATCACCAGAAATACTGGATACCACAGGTCTGACAATGCAGCTTATCTTTTTGTCAGAATTTCCTCCCACCACATGATGTCCACATCTTTGAAACTCTGTGTTAGAAATACCTCAATCCAAATCCCAAATATCTAGTCTCCTGTCTTCCAAAACCTCAGTAAAATTCAAGCTTTGTGTGTCAAGCAGGTGATTCTCCTTTAAATGATGGATGGACATTCATTCTCTCAATAATAACTATTCAGATTTCTCTTATACTTTTTCAAAATGTTGCATGTTGTTGGTTGTGCCACCGGAGCAGGTCATGGTCTGACTAGATCTTCCAGTGAAGGAATGAGAAAGATGACAACCCTCTCTACATGTTATGAATATATGCAACTCATCTGATCTGATCTCCTTCAGTATTCTCAGCACATGCCACACATGACAGTAAAAACAATGATGATGATATAACTTTCATTATCATCATTACCAACTAAACAGCAGACACCCCACCACCTCGCTGCTTCTAGGGAAACCACCGTTTTGTTGCCGTGGTGATCAGTGCTGGCAGTGATTGGTAGCATGACAGAACCACAGGACACACACAGGGGATTCACCGGGCTCAGATGTAAAACCAGAGCTTTAACACTGTGGCTATAAGGATCCATGTACCCCAATCCTCAACTTCTAATTAAGGCAGCTGTGTGTGTGAGCCGGGGTGTCAGGCTGACGGCGTCTGATCCAGCACAGAGCTGATGAAGGTCAGCCAGGAGCCTCCACGGGTCCTCCTTTTGGTTTTCTGAATAAGAAGCCACATTTTGAGAAAATGAATCTTTCATACATTTCCCTTTAGCAGAAGAGGCTTTTATCTTAGTCCATTTGCATTTTTGTCACCAAAGCAATTTACATTTTTATAGCATAATTAATGAACAAGAAAGTCATTTACATTTCCTTGCTCTGTTCACCAGTACATTGTCTGGAGCATATCTTATGTGGAGGGCCCAGCATTTGGAAAAGTGTGGGAGTGTTTGTGAGCACCAGAGAGATGTCAGTGAGTGTACACAAAGAGAGCCCAACAACTACATGATTGTTTTCAAGCTAAAAGGTTGAGTTGAATACACTGTCATAATTAAACGGAGACAGGGGGACGAGGGCTTTCAGGTGCAAATTGAGGCTAAAGCATCTTTCACTTCAGCTGGCCCTCACATCAAATCCGCGGAGGCAGGCCTCCAGAGCAAATTACGCCATTTAAGCAGCACAGAAGGAAACGATTCATACAAGTGGCATTCATGTTTCCCAGCGTGGAAAAGATGAAACAGAATAATTCATCACGATTTTGCTTCTGGTCAATGACCCAGTTCTGTCAATAGCTTATTATCTTTTCTGATGCATTATATATAAGTTGTTAGGAAGACTATACAGCTAGGAAGCATAATTAATTCATCAGTCAAATCCATGTCATCCTTTAAAAAGCAGTTAACAGACGCAGGATGCATGGAAAGTTAAGTGATTGACAGATGAGGATGGTTTCTCTTTTCTATACCCTCTCGAAAATAGCCTCTTCAGGAGGACGGACACAATAAGAGCATCGGCTTTGGAAAACAAAGGAAACATAATGGCCCTGCGCTTTTGTGAAGTGTGCACATTCTGTTTTTTTAAAGGTCACAGAGCTGCTGATTTACATTCTTAAAGCTTTAGTTTTTCATGCGGTCGCACTGAGATCTATTATATTGCTTTAATTTTTGCAAAAATTGGTATTCATATAAAAACGCAGGAAATGTAACAACTATAGACAGTGTAGATCAAAAACACACACTCACACCACATGAAAAGACACAATACACTACAAAGCTAAATCTCTGTAGAGATCAATATATAAAACTTGAATGATTTAAACATTTTTTAAAGGGTGAAAGGATCAGAAATGTTAGTTGTGGCCTCAGCAGTGATTTGAGCCTGTTCACAGTAACTGCAACTAAAAAACCCTCTGTGCCAATGAACTGACCAGGTGTTCAACCATTCGTCCTAATATTTAAACTGTTATTAGAGCACCACAAAATTGAGATTAACCGCAGCTGTGTCCCCAGTTGTAATTGTAATCACATTCGCCGTTTGTGATAAAGTGCTGGATCCAAAACACAAAGAGGGCAGGGCCAGGGAGGAGTGAGGGGGGGTGGAGGGGGGTGATTGTGTCTTCTTCGATATCAGATGCAGCAGCCAGGTGATACACAATGTCTACACAAACCCCTGCTGCTGTGGAACAACAGAGGCACATGTTTATTGATGTGTCTGGCTTCCCCTGAGTGCACAGTATAGTCGAGAGAAACAAGCTCCAATGTACAGACGGCCTGCCGAGCTGAGAGCAGATGAACAAACAAGTGAGAGAGATTACGGACTGTTGGGTTTACCTTTCCATCAACAGACACTCGAAACGTTTTAGAAATATAAACAAACTTATTCAATCATTTTAACAACTGCAGCCAGACCAAGGTATTTATAATTCAATGACAGAAATTGCTAAAAAGTTGTTTTGTTAAAATTGGCAATTATAGCATTTTTTAATTTGTAATAACATGTAAATAGATAGATAGATAGATAGATAGATAGATAGATAGACAGATAGATAGATAGATAGATAGATAGATAGATAGATAGATAGATAGATAGATAGATAGATAGATAGATAGATAGATAGATGAAGGTACTTTACTGATCCCAAGTT
>OOFC01003862.1:6219-39842 GCA_900323345.1 Pseudochromis fuscus | reverse complement strand
TATTCAATCATTTTAACAACTGCAGCCAGACCAAGGTATTTATAATTCAATGACAGAAATTGCTAAAAAGTTGTTTTGTTAAAATTGGCAATTATAGCATTTTTTAATTTGTAATAGATATATAGATAGATAGATAGATAGATAGATAGATGAAGGTACTTTACTGATCCCAAGTTGGGAAATTCTTTCTTTACAGCAGCAGGTAAAGGTAATAGACAAGGAAGACAAAAAATAAGATATATGAACTTGGAGTAATATAATATACAATCTACAGCAGGGGTACTCAATACTGCATGTTTTAGATGTGTCTCTCTTCCTACACACCTGATTCAAATGACCAGCTCATCATCAAGCTCTGCAGAAGCCTGATAACGATCCTGATCATTGTTATCAGGATGCAGGTCATGCAGGATAGCGGCCCTCGAGGACCAGGATTGAGTACCTCTGATCTACAAGATGTAAAATGACACAGCAAAGTAACTATAGTAACTAGTTTTGTTTACAGCATCAATGGCTAGATATAAAAAAAAAAAAGCCAGGTGATGAATGGCAGATTCTAGCAGGAACATTTGTATGAGATGTGGCCTTGTAGCTGCAGAGAAAATGAGTGTAATTGTGACTTCACTGGGTGATTTTCACTGAATGGAGGAAATTTGAAAGACAGTTAACAGACTACACTTAACTCTAAACATGTTAGACACTTCCACTCTCAAAGAGCAACAATTTAAGAGGATATCTTTGAAGACTTATGCAGAAACACATTTGCTGTGGAGGTTCAGACAAAGTAACTGGCTCCAGCCCCGCCCTTGAACAATGTCCAAATATGGTCACTTCTGGCTCCCAACTACCAACATGGCGACGTTTAAATACCAAACTCCTGGCATCAAAATGACAAACCAAAGGGTGACATCATGTTAACTTCCTCCATTCTGTATTCAGTCTATTGTTCAGACAGAGTTTGGGTTTTTGTTAAAAAATAAAAAATCACAGCAAGAAAGTGGGACAGTGGCACTTGTCTTTACTTCATCATGGCTGATGAGGTGCTTTTGAGCAAGGCACTTGAGCCCCTGCTGCTCCACAGTGAGGCTGCTTCTTGCTGTGTTCACTCAGGCTGAACTCTGTGACTCTATTCAGAATAAATAAAGGTTAAAAAGATAATCTGTGCTGCATGGGATGCAGATTAACTTCTTATCGTTTAGCTGAATCACTCATATGAAACAACAGTCAAAGTCATTGGTGAGACCTTGTTGTAACGCTGTTGTCCTTTGTCCCCTGAAATCCTATCTTGTTTTTCAGCTTAGTGTCCTTTACAGACACCAAAGCCCCAAACAGCTATTATACACAAAATTCAAAAGCATATTAAATTGTGCATTACTTTCAGCAGGAAGCTAAACTCATTACAGGCTGTCCTTCCTTGGGGCTCGGGCACCTCCCGAAAGACACGGGGTTCACATCCAGATTGAAATTTTTATCCAATCATGTTACTGCAAGTCAGAGGATCACTGAGGCTATTTCAGTTCATCTTAAGGAGAAAAGACTTCAATGTGGGTCTTTCATTTCAGGGCAATCCATTTATTGACATTTATTGACACATTTCATTCAAAACCATAAACCCAATCCATTCAGGGAAATTTTACTAAATAAGTGAAAACTTAGGTGGGACTATGACTGAAGCTGTACCATCAATGTCAGTATCCAGATGTTTATGGCAACCAACCCAAAAGCTCTTGATATATTTCAGTGTGGACAGACATGAAAGTATGTATTTATTAAGTGTTTCAGTATATTTTTAATCTCACCAAAATAAATGTTTCACTGTTTTCCCACCACAATAATAGAGAAGGCTTTGATGCTTTATTCACAGGAAAAATGTATTTTCTGTTTTCGAGCTGGCATTTGAAAAACAAGTAAAATGTTCTCATTTTCAAAAAGCATTTTTGTGATGCCAGTTTTTTTATTTACAGAAAATATAACTCATCCTTTGACAAATCCAGACTATTAAAAAAAAAATCTTGGGTGTCTGATCAGAAGTATCTCAGTGGGGACAAGAGAGAGCTGTGGGGAACCTATGACCTTGCTATTTCTAAAATCCTGGCCATAGCTTGCTCATATCTCCCCAAATAACTCAGTCTCCACAGGACAGACTGAGGGTCTCTGAACACAGTGAAGCATCACACCATCTCCACACTCAGAAACTCCACTTCTACGTCATCGATCAACAGGGACGACCTGGTTGTTATGTTCAAAACTGAAGAAAAAAAAATCGTTTCCATCCAGATACTTTCATGAAACATGCGACTGTCAGGGTAATTGACAGGAAGACGTCTGTTGCTCGTGGCGCTTCTGTCACTGCGCACTGGAGACTCTCCCCTCACCACTCCTCTGTGTTTTGGTGCTCAGCGCTCACACCTGAAGTGCAGCTCGCTCGGAGCTGTGAGCGCACGGCGCAGCTCAGCCCGCTTCTCCTGTACAGTGGTTGCAGCTCAACATTTGGAGATCAACCCAGAAGGAAAATCTCCACAGAGGGAGGGGTGGGATGCGCGCATGTGACAGGCTTTGGACGTTTCCATTTACACCAGTCGGGAAGGGAATTGAACATCTCCGTTGGGAGCTGCGTTTTTAAAAACCACCAGCGACTGGCATTTTCAAACATTGCACATCTTGCCCGTCGCCTGCGGATCGTCACAGCACCATGCGAGCAGGAGAGACGCGCCCTGTGCCATGCTGAACAACTCCCCGACTCTCCTGCTGGCTCTGACCGCGGTGGCCGCACTTCTCCTGCGATGCCAGGGCTGGAGCGACGAAGACCTCCTCCTGCCGCCCATCAACTCATCCAACAGGTACCTGGCCAACCTGGAGGTGGACGTGCGGTTCTCCAAAAGGTCGGTGGAGGAAAGCGAAGGCTCGCCGGACGCATCCTCCCTGCAGACTATGTCCCAGTGCAACGTGAGCGTCCAGAGACTCCTGCCCACGTCGCTGGTGGCCCGCTGGGACAGCAGCTTCGGCTTCCAGTGTGACGTGCTCATCTACACCACCAACAACCACGGCAGGGCTTTTTTCTCCGCGTCTTTCAACAGGGTGATCTCGCCTGTTGTCATCGAGCACCTGGGGGTCACCGGGGGTCAGCAGGAGCTGCGTCTGTGCGTGGGCTGCGGGATGTCCCGGTACCGGAGGTTTGGTCAGGGCAGGTCGAGGGGCCAGCAGACCGGGGATCAGGTCACTTTCTGCTGCGTGGATTTCAGCCTCGACGAGCTGAAGGGGGACAAAAGTTGGAGGCTGAACAGAAAGCCCATCGAGTCGACACTTGTGGCTTGTTTCATGACTTTGGTCATCATCGTGTGGAGTGTTGCTGCTCTCATATGGCCAGTACCGATCATTGCAGGATTTCTGCCTAACGGGATGGAGCAGAGGAGACCGAGATAACTGAAATAATCATCATCATTAGAGCCTGTGCTGCCTATACTATAATTGTAGCCATTCAACTGTTCACATGAATGAATGATTGCGGAGGTTTCTGGAGAACTTTTTGATCCAATGCTTTAGATTTGGGTGTTCTTTAACCCTTAGACCTCCTCCTCTTTAGGACGACCAAGGTAAAGTATGAAGGATTATTATACTAGCCAATAGTTATCTATACTGGGACCAACACCAATGTGTTTTGTATACCCTTGTAGGCCTTCCTATAGAGTATGTCAGCGTAAACTGTGCAAACTTTTCTCTTTAAACAGTGTTTGTATAGTTTTTAATCTTTCTAGAAAGTTTTTTGCCTTATCCCATGTGTAGGACTTTTGCACTGAAAACTTTAAAGTGTGCCGTCACATAAAATATATATAACCAGTAGTCATGCTCATCCAGATGTAAATGTAAAACCTTTTTTCCTATAAATTCTGAACAATAGATGTTGTTTACGATCGACATAGAGAGGGTTTCAATACTTATATTGTTAGATTTCTAATGTCAAGTTCAATATGCGTGTTTATTTGTATTATTGTTCCAGCGGTTTCAATAAAAATGAAACTAATTATAGGCTATTGTCTTCCAGATTCTCTCTGACCTTCTCTGTAGATGTGATCTATTTACTGTACAGACTCATTTCAGATGTTACAATACTTTGAAATCTTCAGAAACTGACTTTGACATGAGGTTGACCTTTCAGCTGGTGCCAAAACTCTGGCTCTTCTGGCTGCATTGCCAGGAAGTAAATTGTGAACAGAACTAAATGCAGCAAAGTGCTTGGGCATGCTGGCCAACTGAATAAATCTATAGCTAAAGGATATGAATATCATCCCACAATCTTCCTAATTATGTCTTTTTATGTAATATTTCTGGGGTGAATTATTATCAGTAATAATATCTGAAAATGCCCCATTTCATACTGTTAAAACACTGCTGCACATAGACATAGATGAGCAGAGTATTAATGTTGGAGCAGGTCCAGGTGTTCGGACGCACTTCACATATTATCTGTCAGGTAGATTAATCACCTGGAGTTCACATCGATGCTTATTGTGTTGGAAATGTGGAACCAGGAAACATCAGTGAGGTGTAGCCAGTGTGTAGAGTTACTTACATGGCCTCTCCCTCCAAAATTAAAGACAATTTTACCACATATAACTTGCCCTTGTATAACCGTATGATCAGGACATATCAGTACATGCTTTAGTAGCCAGGAGAGTCATTACCAGCCTGATCTATCAGCGGAGCTGTTGACGTCTCGCTGAGCTGACAGACCAGTTTGTGATGTTGAGCAACTGAACATTCATTACATGTATTTGTCAAAAGAAAAAGAAAATAATCTCTCTACAAACATAAAGGAAAAACCTTTCTGTTATATCTATGCACTGAATGATCATATTTATCATATTTACTTATTTTCAGTCATTCATCACATACAATCCACTACTTATTTGCACTGCCTTGTATTTATATATTTACAAGTAATATATGTACATAGTTTCTGTGTACATGTGTGTTTATGTCTAAAGTACATTTTTGTTAAATTCTTATTTCTATGTTTATTATTATATGTTTCCATATTTTTTCATTTTTAATTCAGTTTATTTCTATTCTATTTTGCAGTTTATACTTTGTATCCATGCTACTGTGTTAAAGAACTACCCTGGTTTGGTATTAATTTATCTTATCTTATCTCAGCTGATATATAGTTTGACAAGCAATAAAGTTTCATTGTATCCGTTAATGCAAACAGATAGCTGAATCACTTTTTATTGATTTAATTTGTTGTTTTGTTTGTTTATTTTTTACCACATCAGTTTTTATTTTCCAGTCATTTTTTTGGTTACAACGCGTTCATGACCTCCGTACCTGCCATCATGGCGGCCGTGGCCACGCCCTCCCTTCACCTGGTGTTGCCTCTTCTCGCTGCTGACACTCACAGTAGGAAGTGGAGGAGCTGCGTCGCAATAACGACCAACAGAGCCGCGCGTAGAAGGAAAATGTGGCGCATTAGTGTCCCAGGACAGGACAGGAGACACTGAAACAGGCGCTGATTTCTTCTCAGGATCAAAGTTGCAGAGACACAACTGTGGGACAGCATGGTCTCACCAACAGGCAGAGTCTCTCTGCAGATTTTACTTCTTACTTTCATCGTCTCCACAGGATCAGGTAAGGAAGCTCAATCGTTTTCCCGCAGGACAGATTTCCTGACAAATGTTGCGAGGTGGAGGATCTGCTGTTTAAATATTAACACAGATTGTTCCTCCAATTAAATCACAGAGTAGGTTTATTTTTGAGTTATTGTTGTGTTATAGTAATTATTGTAGTTTTATCATGGAAATACGTGTTTTCAATTTCTGGTGTCACCTTAGTAGGTTTCTTAATGTTTGTCCTTTTGTATGTTAATTGATTTTTTACTAAATAAATTCAATCAATCAGTCATTCCCACTGATGTGACTTGTGATCTGTGGGGCCTTAGTGACTAAACTTTGATATTTGGACAGTATATTAACTTGTAAGGCAGGATCAGTGTGAAGTTTTTGTTGTTGCCAATGACTGAACTGAGCGGTTTTCTGTTGGTGGCTCCACAAAATCCTTCTGTGTCATGTGCCAGAAAATAGGTTGTATCTGTTTCGTCCCCTTACACCAGATATTTATATATAGATAGATAAATATTCCAGTGTAAACCAGGATATGTGCGACAACAGGGAGCTGATTAAAGTGCCACAGTGGGTGCTGTGGTGTGTGAACATGGCTCTGTTTGCTCAATACAGGCCTGCTTAGTCATAGAGGGAGCGAAGCCAAGTGGTCGGCCTCATCCCACAGCGCAGTTAGTCATTTTCACTTTGTTAACAGTGAATAAAAACCAAATACTTAACAAGACTTTATTTATAATCTGCCTTATAGTCTCATCAAAGTGGAGGTTTCATTGTGAAATCTCCCAGTGTCGCTCAGGACTGAACATGTTCATCCCCTTTTTCTCATTTTCAAATTGTGCTTTGTGGGTTTTCCAGGAGTCCAGGCTCTTACTGTTACTGTTACTCCGGACCGTGGCACCAACGTCACCATCAGCAGCGGTCAGGTCAAAGGTTGCAGCGTGTGCACAGGATCGGGACGCTCCCAACGATGTAGCACTTCTCTGTCGTTAAAAGACAATACTCGTGTGTCAGTGGAGTTTAAATGCTCCAGACCTCAGGATGTATTCAGTGTTGAAATTGTGCGACGTATAGGTAAGGTAAAAAAAATGTGAATGTTTACCTTGAACATCTTGCTGAGCTAATCCAAGTGGATTATTGTGTTGTAATAACAAGAGATTTAAAAAAATAATAATAATCACTCTCTCTCCACAGAATGTACCACTAAGTCGTGCAGTGGTCACATCATCCAGGCGGACGCCGGTGCCCTCCCTTGGCTGGATTTTAACCGCACATTCACCTGGTTTATAAAGGCCGCATCACCAAAAGCGTCCAAAATAGACTTCACCAGGACAGGTCTGAGACAGATCAGTCCATCTGAGAGATGCACAGATGGACAGACTTACACCCTCCAGGCCTTCCAGGCTACAGGGACGGTGGCTGTAGGGACGTACTGCAGAACAGGCTTCATCACTAGTGCTCAGACACTGAATCAGAGCAAATTGTCTCTGGACGTCCCAGCAGGACGCAAGCTGCAAAGTGGCCAGTTTGATGTTTCTGTGGGGGAAGAAATCAAGTGTGAGTTACTTTTTTTTTTTCTGAATAACTTCTCTCTCGTGTGTCTTTCAAAGTCAATATTCAATATTTTTTTTCCCTCTCTTAGCTCTTGCCAAAATTTCGCTGACATTACCAAAAGGGAAGTCGTCCTTAGAGGTGCTTACACCAAACTACCCGGACAGCTTCCCTGACGACGATGTGATGGAGTGGAGCTTTCACGTCCCAGACAGACACAAGGCAGTTATTCAGATTCTGAACCTCACACAGCCGCGGTGTTTGAAGAAGAACACAGCAGTGGAGTACCACAACAAAGGGCGTGGGGCGCAGGTCGCGAGCCTGACGGACGTCCAGCGAGAGCAGGATCAGGGGAACTTTACACTGATGCTGAGGAACTGTGAGATGGACAGAAGACAAGCTGGTTCTCCTGGACTCTCCCTACACCTCAAAGTGTCCACTGCAAGCACAAGTTCTCCAGGTTTGTACAACGGCTGCACGTTATTATTTACTTTATGTCTCCAATGTTCATGTTTGTTTAAAATAGTTAAAGTGATCAGATAGACTTTGAGCTAAAGAAGCATTTTGATTTGGAGGGTGATCTGCATCTCAAAAAATGTTTTATTCATAGTAGAGACTGGTTTAAAAATCATCAAGCATTTTTTTAGCTCATTGTTTGAATTTTTCTTTTGGCCTAAAACTTTACTGTTTTGGTTAACTCGTGCTCACAGGCTCTAAAAACCCAACTGCACCAAAACAGACAGAGTTAGTGACAAGCTGGTGAGCAAAATGAAAAATTTTGCAGTAAAAGTACCAGATATTAATCTTAGGAGTTGGTGGAGTCCAAAACAGAGCCAAAAATAGAGTGAATATTGGATTCTGCTTGAAAACTGAGTTGACTTCATGTCTGCAACAGTTATTCTGCCCTCTCAGTGTTATAAAGTAATATTAAGTCAGATTACTGGTGTTTGTTTCTGCCCTCAACTGGTCAAAACATTTAAATAAGGCTACATTTAAGTACCGCATCAAATAAAGTCTTTTTACATCAGCTCTGTTTCCAAAGCTGTTCAGCCTGTCAATTAAATAAATTACCAAGATAGTAGTGCCCAGAGGTTTTCTTAAAATTCCCTTCATAGTCTGATCAGTGACAGATATTTAGGTTAAAACAGTATAAAATAATAAATCTTTTCGCTGAGAGGTGTAGAAGATCAGCAATGTCTCCTCAACATGTTGCAGCAGGCATGTGTATAAATAGTGTTTTGTTCTTTTTTTCCCCTTACCGTCACAGCAGGGGTGTAGTTGTATTACTCAGGGCTGTCACAGAAAGCTTTTTGACAGTATGGATGATTAACAGTGATGTGGAGAGTGGGTCGCGTGGCCGGTTGCTGAACCCCGAGCTCTCAGGGAATCTCTTACATTGCCCCATCGCTGAGTCATGAATGACAGCAAGACGCACACTACCAGGATATACTTCCTTTACTAGCCTGGAAATCATGATCATCTCCATTAGTCAAATGACGTGCATACACATATTTGCGTCTGTGTGTGTGTGAGTGCCTGTGCAGAGTAATGCAGAAGGGAGGGACTCATGCTTTACTCTGCTCTTTTCTCTCTAGTGTTGTGTAAAGTGGATCTCAGCAAAACAGGGCTGCGCACTCTCCACATTGATAAGTTGACACTGACCTCTGACTGCGAGATGAAAATGAACTCAGTGAAGAAGGACAAGATCGTAGTCACGTCAAAGGGGGACCTGTCTTTTCAGGACTGCCGTCCTGAAGATGTACAAGTCACTGCCTCGACAGTCATAGGTAAATACTGATTGTAGTGTTTCTGGGAAGTCCGGTTTTTATCTTTTGCATGAATATTTCAACACTTTATGACGTAGATTAGTAATCAGTTCAACATTATAGGGTCATTCTGTGTCAAATCAACCAAGAATAATTCTCCATTGATCTGAAACAATTAGAGCACCCATCACCAAATTTACAGGAAAGTTTGTTTACATCATGAGGTACCTCTGACATGAATTAGAGGAAAATTAACTGTCACATACCCACTTAAGGCTGAACCACTGTAGTCACTCTTCTCAGCAATCAGATTTACACCTTCCTGTTTTTTCTCTGGTGAGGATGAAAAAGATCAAATGGTGACCACATCCTGAGATACTGAAATGATGGAGAGTAACTTCTGAGTGTCTGGAGAACTGTGAGTGCTTCTTCAGATCTGTCTTTGAGTAGACTGACTTCTAGTTCATACTGTTGACATGGAGACATCTATAATTGCCCGTTGATCAGAAACTGTTGGAGTGCCCATCACTAAATTTATAGGGAAGTTTGTTTACATCATGAGGTACCTCTGACATGAATTTGAGGAAAATTAAAACATATTTTGTTTTTTGGCTTTTGTTTGAATTTTATAACTTGTGACAACTTTTTTCTCAAAGATCTCAGAATAAAGTTTGTTAGATGAGTATAAAGGGCTGGGAATACGCTTCAAAATGACACCAGAATCAGCTCTCCAGGTGCTATACTTTTAGAGATATGGGTGTTAAAATTCGTCAGGTATCGCTAATTAGCTGAAACTTTGTTTAGTGTGTATCTCACTAATTAAGAGTCTTGGAGCAAAAACTTTCCCCGTGTTGACCATTACTCAAGGGTTTCAATTATTCCCTAAAATCTGAAAAAAATCTGAGAGGTCAAGAGAAATTCTTGGTTGACTTGACGTGGAATGACCCTTTACTTTTCAGTGGTCGCTTCAGGAGCATCAGGCCTCATTTACAGGTTTTGTTAGAGTCAGTTTATTAAGTACAAATTAGTTTTCACACAGTAAGAGAAATGACCAAATTTAAAAGAATTTTGTCGATGGTTTCAAAACAATCTCCATGGCTGCTGCTTATTACTAGGTAACAATTAAACACCCACATGTTTTTTATTAGCAGTGTATAAATGAATGGTTTGTAATAAATTATCATGCATGTCTTCATTATAGTACAGTATTTTATTTTTTTAACTTATGTTATGAAGCCATATGTTATGTTTTAAAATATTATTTACTTATATACCCACAGGAGAAGCTGTTGACTGACTGATTACAACTACATTACACATAATTTTTTAAATGTTTATATGGTACCTACTACTTAAAGTAAGAAAATAAAGTCTCACCTGTGAACCCCTCTTGATTCATGTTAGGATGTAGTAATCTCAAAGACTGCCCGAAGACTCCCGTCCCACTGTTGGTGCCGGTTCTGCCGTCCTGCCTCCCCGCCCCTCTGAGCAAGGTGACCTGGACTCTCCGTCCGGGTGAGCATGGCACCGTACGGCTGACCTCCCCTAAAGGGTCTCTGAAACAGTCCCTACCTAGACAGCCGTGCAATGACAGCATACTTATCCAGCTGGCTGAAGAAGATGGAGCTGCTATTGGAGACTTCTGTCCTCGGGGAGCCATACAGCAGGTCCAAATCCACACCAATGTGTCCGTCACATGGCGGTCCAACATGGGGGGTAAGGCACTAAGGTCGTACTTCAAGCATGTGCTGAACGCCAGCTTTGAAAAGGAGATACCAGGTAACTTCAATGGGATTAAATAAATGAAATAAGTGCATTTTTAAAAGTGATATTTAATATTCTTTTCTTTCTGACTGATATTCAGAAAGATATATATTCAGTGTAACGCCGATGAAAAACGTCCCCGTCCTCGTGGCCACTCCTGGTTGGCCAAAAGGGATGGCGCCCCTCTCCACCGTCTCCTGGATTGTCACCGTGCCCGCTAGGATGGAGGCACGCCTGATGTTTGATAACCTCACCCAGCCCAAGTGCCAACAGCACCACGCCGTCATCAAGATGAGGAGAGTCAGCAGCGATGAGGAGGACTACAGCCGCCGGGAGGACGAGATGACGAAGAGTGAGATCACTGTGTCCGAGAGCTTCTACCTCAACATGTCCAACTGTGTGCCCGAAAGCAGAGAGTTCAGCGTCATCACCAAGATCACCCTGCAGAAGGCCAAGAGTAAGACATTTTACAGGGTTACTTCTTGATTCTGCAACAGTTTTACATCTGGTTTAATACAAGAGTGTCGTGGCACTTCATAAGTGAGAGTACTGAGGTTCTGGTTTGACTCTCATACCATCTGGTTTAGGCGGCATAGATGAGTTTGTAATAACTCTGTTGATCTATAAAGGTCAGAAGTGTTAATGAAAGATGGTATTTGTTACTGTTTTCTCTCATTTAGACTTTCTCCTCACTATCATCTTGAGTGTGGTGGCTGCTCTGCTGGTCATTTTTGTCATCGTGCTGGCTGTGGTCTGTGTGGTGGTTAGGTGAGTAAATCTGTGTTTGATTTTTCAAATTTCTCACTAAATTTCACATCTGCCTCAACCTGAAAGTGTTTTTTTTTCTTCATTTCAACCCTGTAAAGCTTGAACTATGATAAAATTGCCAGAATTCAGAATGCCTGAATTTTTTGAAATCAGTGTTTATTGAACCTTATGACAAAAATAATTACTCATTAATCACTCTTTAATCATCATCACAGTTTGAGGGTTAAATTATAATGTGTTATATAAACTTTTAAAAATCAGTTTTCTCATCGTTCCTGCCAAACAGGAGGAAAAAGAAGAAGCTCGATCATCAAGTGGACATCTACAATCCAAATGGCACCAACTTCTTGCCAGGACAGAATGGATTCCCATCCACAAGTGAAGACGAATACCATGTATACGCCTCCATTGAGGACACGCTGGTCTACACACACCTGCTGAAAAAGGGGGCAGACATCGGCCTCGACGCAGACTTCGACACATACCGGTCCTTCACGGGACACTCAGACTCACAGAGACCGCTGGTTTCTAAAAACACCCATGCTGACGGCATGGAGACCGCGGTTTATCGGCATTTTCAGCCCCCATCTCAGCCCCCATCTCAGCCTCCATCTCAGCCTCCGTCTCAGCCCGCATCTCAGCGTGGTCCTCCGCTTCCCAACAGGCCTCCGAGTCACGTCCAGCCACTGGTGGACAATGAGATTTACGAGCTTGAGGACCAAAGTGAGGAGGGCCAGTCTCCGGATCTGGGGCCACGGCTGGAGCCAGAGGGAGGGGACTGAGAGGGAGATTGGATTCTGCTTTCTGATTTTCACTTGACCTACTTGAACTTTGTGATATTCATTCCCGGGCATCTGTGTGATTGCCTGCTGTTCAGCCTCACAAGAAGCCTTGTTTTTCTCTTGAGTGTCGCTTTTGCAAGTGAGGCACACAAAATAACCCTGTTCGAACCCGCCTCCAGCTGTTACCGTGTATTATCTAAGATAAAGGCACATGATTTTAACAACAACACTCCCTTTATACAAATTTTAACTGCTACAAAGAGATCATCTGTTGCTTTTAGGCAATGATCATTTTTCATTTAAGATATTTTACTGATGTACAGATTATGGATGTTTGTTAGGGAGCTGCTGTGTGCGGTTCGCATGGTGAGTTTTTGACTGACGTGGCTATTGCTGGTGCAATACGCCGCATTTTTATAGCATCATCGGAGCGGGATGGCTGATGTTGCAGTGGATTGCAACAACATCAGTTGTTCTTCATACGAGTACTGTCTGTATCACTGCTTTTGTATGATTTATCATCTCAGTGTAATGTTATTCAGCCATAAATGTGCCTTACAGACAGGTCAGTGCACTCCTGTTTACAATGTTTAATACCTTTGAGGTCACAGGGTCACAGGGATGAATAAGATTTTAAGATCCATACTATTGGGAACCTTAAGACTGCTCTGCTACAAGATGATGGATCTGTGTTTGTTTTCCTGTGTGTGCATTAGGATCAATAAGGATCAATGATCAGAGACCAAATTTTAATATTTTGTTGTGTGAAGACGTTGTTTTCTTTATTAGACAAAAGACTCTTGTGTGCTCATCACTTTTTGATGTTTTGTAAAAAGCCGAGGATGTAAGGATGAAATGTTTGTTCACCTTCCGAACATTTATGGACATTTTAATAACACACATCATCAAAATGCTTCAGAAGGACGACCTGTCCAGGGTGGACCCTGCCTTTCACTTGTTGCCAGCTGGGACAGGCTCCAGCAGATCCTCATGATCAGAAGGACTCTGGTCTTGTCATGTGTCCTCCTGCAGTTCAGAAAATGACTGGCAGAGGGAGACAAAGCTCAAAGTTGCTCCACACCAGAACACACCCCGAGGAAATAAAATGTCTTTTTATTCACTGTAACTCTCTGAATATTACTGAACTGGTTTTGAACTGTGAAAAATGCCCTGAGATGCCTTTGTTTGTGCTTTTGTGGACTGAGACGAACACATGGTCTCTAAAATCAGTGAGTGTCCATGGAGACGTCTCAACATGTTGATATGACGCAATCTTCCTTTGGGTGATTAAAGTATCGCGACTGCCAATGCAGAGATTTTTGTGATGATGCAATTGTGTATTCGGGTGGAGGCGCAGTAACTGACTGTATCCACCAAGTGGGAACTCTCCTGCGCAGATGTTTTTAGAAAAGAAATTTACTGGTTACATTGTTGAAAATGTAAGAGGGTTTTGTGTTTTCATGGGAGAATATTAACCTTCTCATTTGCAGGGACTCACCGTGTACATGTAATATCCCCTCCTGCAAAACTGCAAAACTGTCCTGCTCAAAGTCTTAAAGCTCTTAATGGTTTTAAGACAAAGGCTGGATTACATTGAACTGATTGAATCTAAACTAACCCATAGTAATGCCCTGTGCTCACATTCACCCAAATTCCCATTGCTTTGGTTATACTGGATGACACACCACTTTGGGTGTTTCTGAGTTTTACTTTGAAAGGAAAACTTTAGCTGTTTGTGATCTCTTAAGCCCAGTGGCCCTGTGACGTAACTGGAAAAAGGCAGCAACCATAAACCAACAGTTTGTTGAGTTATTACAATCAGTCATATCAGCCATGTTCATTTTTATGAGTTCTTACATAAGACTTTTTGTTCTGATAAGCAAAAGATTCATTATGTTAAAGAAGAGAATGAGGAGACATGTTTATTGACATCATATAAGAAACATAAGCATCATAATTTGACATTTCATAGAAAAGGCACCAATGATGAAGCCGCCCAGTGTTTACCCTGATGAATATTTAAAATGCTGTAAATGACAGTGACATAAAGTGTAAATCTCTCTCTGTTCTTGACTGACGTCTGGAAAGCTCTGTCAAGAAGATGTGAGCAGAAGAAAGATGCAGCACATTGTTTTTCAGTGTAACATCAGTGTTTCTTATTTTCAGCAAGCAAGTATTTATCTGCACAGAGTGGTATTGTCAGAGATTTAAAAACAAAGCAGAAGCACGGCTCTCAGACGATGTTGAACTCACACACAGAGGCTTTTTCAGCTGTGCAGCTCTCATCAAACCACTTGCCGTTGGCCGTGACCGAGAGGACGCCACAGTTCTGGCTGCGCCCCCCATCTGGCTGCAGGGTGATCTCCGTCTCCCAGTTCTTGAAGCGCACGCTGAGGCCCGACTGGTCCACCCAGTGGCCGTCGGTCACCACATCATTGATTCCCAGCCAGATCTGCTCCTCGGGGCCGATGACCTGCCGTACGTAGTTGTAGAGATGGTCGTTCTCGTCTCCTGTGAGAGGTGTGCTCAGGCTGCCTCCTTTGGCGATGCAGTCCTCGCTGGCTGTGTTGAAAGTCTTCTTCACTGGATCGGCCAGGAAACATTTCCCCAGGACCTTTGTGCCTCTTAGACAAACTGGAGAGCACATTAGGAGAAAGTGGCTCAGATGCCTTGTTGACTTTTTCCATTCTCCATCACTGTTCACTAAGATATGACATGCAGCCTCTCACATATGCACATTAAAAAATGCTGGGTTTTTATGACTCAGGACTGTGTAAATACTGGACTAACTACATGCTGGGTTGATTTAACACAACAAGATGAGCTGTGCAACATTTAGATGTTTTTTTTCCCCAATGCATTTTCTTGTTTTTATCCAACATTTTGGCATCTTGATGATATAAAAACATAAAATTTTGGTTAAAGCCAACAAAATGCTCAACATTGTTTGGTATTGTTGAGTAAAACAGCCCATGTTACAGGGTTAAATTAACCCAGCATGCAGTAAATCCAATATATTGTATGTATAATTTGGTGACTTGTGTACCTACGCCATGACATTTCTTAAATTGCCATCCTTTTGCAAACATTTTTTTTAAATGTTTGGTATCTATGTCCTATTTTTTTCTTGCAGAAATACCTGACTGTAAAGCTTGCTGCTCTTTCAACACGTTCAGCTCCTGAGCAATGTCATTAACTTGTTTCTTCAGCTCTTCAATTGCAGCATTGATTGCAGAGTCTGTTGAAAAGGACAAAAAAATCTGGTCAGGATTACTGATTAACTCTCAGGGGAGATGTTATTCAAATGTTAAGTCTTACCTTTCTTACCATTTCTTCTCTTGGAGGAGGTCTGCTGGAGGGAGCAGTGTGCCAGCAGAAGGAGACAAAACACCATCCAAACCTCTCTAGCATCCATATTACTGATAGGAAAAAAAACCCCACTTAAGATTCAGTGTAAAGAATCTGTGTTGGTGCAGCACCACAAAAAGCTCCTCGCAGCTCTGAGCGCTGACCAGACGCAGACTGTTGTGTTTTACACACTCGCAGCGGAGGCACAGAGCCGAGTGAGGAAGTATTATCTCACAGTGAACAAATGTTTTACAGATGTTTAACAGCCTTTTGTGTTGTTTTTGAAACAGGATGGATGGCAAGCAGGATTTTAAGTGTCCAGACAAGCATGACTTGAGTTCTGTTTGTTTGTAGGTTACCAATAAATTACAAGAGGGCCTTACATGTCTGAGTGTGTGTTGTTTTGTGTTAGGACATGTATTACATAAACAGAATTTGTCACCGAATCTCTTATGTTTTAGTTTTCTCCAGCAGGCCAGAGGTTGGCTGTTTCAGGGTTTCTTGCAGAGCTTACATCTGGATCTCCTCAGTGAGCTGGAGGAGGTGCAGCTGACACGTGGCAGGGAGTTACGTAATGAAGGAAGACTATTGTGACATTATTATTTGTTTACTTTTCAGCTGTTTCTGTAACTCCTCAATCCAAATATTATTTTGTATGAAAAGGTTTCTCTGTATATTTAAAGACGAGTAGCTTGATACCAGATGGTGGACTGTGTTTTGAGTGGGTTCCATATTAAACCTTTACTGTCTTTATTTGTATACATTATCTCAGGTCTTGATCTGTCGTTAACTCTCTTTGGCAGGGGATCTCAACAGAAACTAATATTACAATTTATCCAATAAGTGTTCGTCTTTATTTTTTTTTCATCAGTCATTAGACTTAAAACCTGAAGTGAAATCCCTTGGTGCCTCCCACTGTGATTCAACATGAGGTTGTGGGTAGGAGTAAAAGAAAATGTTATCCTGGAGTTGTATTGGTATTAAAAGACACTTGTTTCTTTTCAAAATTCTCATTTTTATGCATCAAATTCTCATTTCAGGGAGGAAGTAAAAGGTGTGGGGGCTCTCACCTGTTTTTATATTCACTAATAGAGGTGAGATTATATGTTAAGTTACATTATTACCTCCTGATGGATTTTGTTGAATATCTACACCCACATGCAGGATGTTGTCTATGATCTGAGAAAATATGGTGGAGATCAGACATGGATTGAGCCTCGGTGAAGGTTTGTGTTTTGAATTACATGTGTTTCTGAGCTCTGTTACAAGGCACTGACTGAGCCTGTTGTGGTGATGATGATGTTGGGTGTTGTTGATTTTTTTTTGTAATGAAAATAAGAAAACATACTGAGACAAAGAAGGTGTCATTTTATCAATATTCTTGAAATACAATATTTACAAAATAAATAAACATTGAAGCAAGTTCTGTAAGTCGAATAGTAACACGACATTCATTGAAAATAAATCATTTATAATGTACAAAAGTTCAGGCAAAGGCAAAGGCAGCTTGTATAAAGTAATACATACAGAGTAATAACAATGCCTATCCGTGGCGTAGGCTGCCCTGTTCACAGCAGGCACACTGACGCACCGGGCTCTGATTCAGAGCTCCACAGCGTCACAAAATACAGACAGTGCATGGGTCATAGTTCAATTTTCACACAAATGCATAGTTAGTTAAATAGTTGGTATTAGCCCACCTTAAACCTCACACACTATCTTCCATGAAATAATAATGATGAACTGCTGGGATGAAAGCAGCTACATGGAAGGCTGTGAATCGTATGGTTTTGCATGTACATTGTTGTTTTTTAAGGTAACTAACTGATTTATTGATCATTATTATAAACTCTCTAATCTGTTCCAGGCACTGCTGTACTCTGCTGGGGATCAATCAGGTGTTTTTAAAGCTGAAGCTAGTCTGATGCTTCATAAAACTCTTTTTAAAATACTCTACTACTGCAACTTCTGTGTCAATGTGCTCAGTGCATGTGTTCATTGCTCAGTGTACAGTCAAGCACTTTCCATAAATACAAAGCCCTTTGCAGCACAGCTTTGCTCCAACTTATAACCAACAAGCAAAGCTCAGTGTGTCCATCTGGGGGTGTATTTCTTACATAATTTATCATTTTTAGGATGCACTTTGGCAGTGCAAGAAAAATAAGAACACGCAGAAAAAAAGTCAAAAGTCAAAACACTAGGTTTGCAAATCACAAAGAAAATACAGCAACAAAAATCAGAACAGAAAAAACAACAGGTAAAAAAAACATCCAGGAATAAATTAAGTGTGCTTCTTCATGTTTGCAAAAAAATTACAATGAGTTCTCTTCATGTTGTCATCGTGGTAAACCTTTGCACAGTATTAGGCACCGTCCCTCCGGTCTACGTTGGGCAAAGCACTGTGAAAAAAAGCAGAGATTAATATTAACAAAGCAGAGATCAAGTCTCAGTGTGAGGTTATTGGCACAAATTACAAGGTGGACGAAAAAGACGAGGAAAAATACAAGGTATCAATTAACGCTAAATGTGAAAACATACAAACAATAAACCTATTTCAGATGCAGGTTAGGTGATACGAAGGCTTCACAACTAATAATCATGAAGTGGTGTCTTTAATAATAAGTGCAGGGTAAACAGAGGTCTACATGTGTGGCAGTGAGTCACAGTCTGTGAGTCTAGACGCTAACAAGCTGTAGCTGCTCGGGGGGAGAAGTGAGGAGGAGAGCATCGGGGTCAGATTGCACTACAGCTCAGTGGTCGAGAGGGGGCGCTCTCCCATTGTGAGTGAGTGCGTGACAACACCACAACAGTGCACATCAGACGTGTCACAAACCTCTCCGTCCATTGGTCACACCAGAGCTAGCGAGTGTAAGTTAGTAGATCATAAGAAGCAGAGAAAGAAAAAAAACAAAGGGATGAAAGCAGAAGATGAAATGTGAAAGAAAGGACACACAGAAGAAAGAGTACAAATGCTAAACACACTTCTTCTCTACCTGTTGCTTAATCTACATCATATTCATTATTTTATCATCTTCTTTGCTGATTTCAGGACAGTGCAACTTGTGTTCTGATGTGTTCAAATCATAAGACTGGATATATAAATGGACAAAGCAATAAACTCTGGAATTAGTTGACTTAAAATTTGCAAATCTTGAATTTTAATCATGAAATAATCCATTAATACTTTTTTTTGAAAATCACTCGGGTGTTATTGGTGATCTGGTGGTCCATCTGAAAATCATTTGGTAGATATGAGTCTTCAAAAATAGGAAAATTTAAAGGTGTGATTAGTTTGATTGACAGGCCTGGTCTCCACTGAGTACACACTGGGCAGTGTCTTTGAGTTCAAGGGTTAGACCCGCCTCTTCACGCGTCCCTTCATATCCAAATATGGTCGCTACTGGCTCCAAACCAAACCAACATGGCGACGTTTAAATGCCAAATTCCAGACTTCAAAATGTAAATCCGAAAACCAACGGGTGACGTCAACTTAGCTTCGTCCATTTGGATACACAGCGTATGGTTCAAATGCTCACTGAAAACATTTCATAACAAGAAACCTAATTATATTATCCAGACTGGCTTATTATTCTAACTCCAAATTTGATTTGAGTTTTACTGCGTCAACATGAACTGATTTCATAGATGTTCCTGTTTTAAATGCAACACTAAGCACCAGCAAAAAATACAAAATGAAGGTAATGACATGTTCGCAGTGTGTATATCACAGTTAAGGATTCGTAACGTGCAAAACCTCCAGTGTGGTTCTGTAACTACACGTCATCCGCTCAGTCATCATTGACCGATATTGATTCCTCTGGTTTCTGTGAAACAGCGGTGACAGTGCAGACACACTGCCCACATGTCACGCCACTAATGTCTGTGCAAACAAGAAAGAGAAAAGCTCACCTTTGAGAATATAGTCTGTTAAGAGACTGGGCACCTTGTCACTGTCATCCCTCATCGCCTGTAGAACTGGACAGTGAAGGAGTCAGTCAGTGATATTGATTCATTGCTGCAAGAAATCAAACTTCATAATGCAAATGCAGAAACTCACTTTTGGTCAGGATCTGGAGGTCTTCAATCGAAGGAGGATGCCCTTTTTTTTCATAAGGGATGACTGTGGTCAAGTACTGAAAACCAAAAGACAACAAGAGAGAAAGAAATTAAAGAACTAATGAGTAAACAACACATTCAGTCTGATGTGAAGTGTGAAATCTGTTCTAAAAATGAAGAAAGATGAGATTGCGGCGGCCTTTTCATACCACAGCAGAAAACAGAAAAGATGAAGCTTGGTGACTGAGATAGAAATAGATAGAAACCTGTTTTTCACTGCACCCGCTCCCGAAAGTTTGCCGGAAGCTGTTTTGAATAACAGAGGAGAGTCCCTCCATACTGAAGCGCTGAGAAGGAAGGAAGAAAAGGGAAGAAGTATAAGAAGACCAAAGGCAGTAGGAGATTCAAGGAAAATAGAGTGAGTGGAAAAATAAAACAACAAATGAAGTAAGAAATTAAAAGAAAAGAAGGATCTCACATAATTACAGTATTATCACTCTACTATCACTTCAGGAGATAAACATCCGATCACCCGAGACACATTTTAAAACCAAGTGTAAACAGGGTCAAAGGGATGAACAAAGCGATACACATAAGCAGGTTGTGGTATAATAATAAAGCACTGACTGATCCGAGAGTTTTCTCCGCGAGGACCTGCGACGTCCCAGCTCCGCCTTTAAGCTTCTTCTTCTTCTTCAGCGACTCCCGGTGCTCCTTCTGCCGGTTTTGTACGTCGATGAGCGCTGAGATGAAACTGTTCTTCACCTCTTTCTCAAAGTCCAGCTCATCCCTGAGAGCCAGCTGCTGCACCAGCTCCTCTGAAAACCTCCTGATGTTCGTCTCGGTCTCTTCCAGACGCTCATTCAGCTCCGCAACGTTCATAGTCCTGATCCCTGGAGTACAAAGACGCACACAGACACACAAAACTTAAGCAGCAAACAACGGGAGATCATTGTTAATTATTTGCCCCGTATTCTCAACAGGTGGACACTCACTCTCCTCGAAGCCGTTGCTGTTGGACCGCTGGACGTCCACAGAGATCATCGACAGGTCCGACTGCGATGGATTGTGCGCCGCCTCCATGTCAGGAGAGTCCTGCATCATTTCCTCTATCTCCTCAATAACCTGCATAGAGCATCAGCTCATCAGAGAGGCAGCACCTAAAATAGCTCAGTTATTAAACATTTGCAGGAAGCACAGATGGAGGTCAGCCACATTAAGCTGCTGCCCTGCATTTACAGGCTTGACACAGTAATAAGTTACGATGGAGGCCAAAGTACCTGCTCCGCTGTGAAGAGGGGCTCGTCCGCGAGGCAGGACACGATGATGGAGTGCATGTCCAGCTGCTCCCTCAGCTCCTCGTCGTCCGACAGCTCCGCCGTGACATCAGTCTTCCTCTATAGCCAGCAACAGAACAGGGGGAGGGAATTTAATCAAAGCGTTAAACCCTGGCACAATGAATATTTGAGATTTGTGAGATGAACAGGGGAGAGATTTGGATGGGGGAGGGAGAGGTGGTGTGGTGGGGGGGATGACGGGAAAGTGGGACAGATATGGGAGGGGGATGCGAGACGTGAAATCACTCACGGGTTTCTCCTCCAAGTTGACAGTCGGGACGTGAAGGGAGCGTGTGTGAGACTGTTTCCAGTCCACCGGCATCACGCGTCCATAGTTGCTGGTTAAAGCGTTCCAGATTCTGTGGGCGCACGAGAAGACATCACAAACCAGAGGTTCAGTGAAGGGACAGTCCAGCAGCCTGACGCACTGAGCTCATTCACTTTACCCAGGGTTCAGAAAAAAGTCCCAATGATGTCATCATGAGGTCTCAGTTTGGATTTGGTGACTTAAAATTGTGACTCAAAAACTAGGAGAGGAGAACACACTATGCTGCTGAATGTGGCATTGTGGGAAATGTAGGATGGGAATCTTTTGGTATTTTTTTTTACTATTTTATATCAACAGCCACATGAAAGGAGAATAAAAAGCAGGAATAACATGCAGAAAATAGTCCCGACTGAGACCAACCAGGGATGCTGTGGTTATATTTTCTTTAACATAGACAATATATAGAATGGACACCCATTGGTTTGTGGTGTTGTGTTTTAAAGCCAGGAGATCAGCATTTGAATGTCACCATGTTGGATGATTGGAGCCAGAAGTGACCATATTTGGATTAAGGGAGGAGGGAGAGGGCAAGTCTGACTCACAAACTCAAGGACACTGTCCAATGTGTGTGAGACTCAAGTTCAGGGCAAATAATCCTCTTTTTAAACCCTAATATCTATTTAACTGTGTACCGCTTTAATAACATCCTTTACCAAAACCAAAACCTACATTTGCACCAAAGACACCCTGCTAGTGACAAAAACACACCACACAAATACTTTTAGGCATCACATCCAAAAACATAACAATCAGATTAAAGAGTTATGATGCCAAGGTTAAAAATATAATCCCCAACACAGCTTATCAGGTTGAAAATGCTACTGATGAGGACATTTGAAAGCATCACTTAAACCCAGAGCTGCAGCACGATGCCTCCTGATGGGCTGGGGCTTCAGGCTTCAGGCTTTATTGAGTCACAAGGTTGTTTTTTTGTTTGTTTTTTTATTTCACTTGGCTTGTTTTGTCCACCCAACTGTTAAACCTAAATATATTTAATTTAATAAGAGATATTAAACAGTCCTCACATTTAAAGGCAGAAAGTGTTTGATGTTACCTGGTTAAAGACTAAACCAGTTAATTAATAACTTATAATAAGATAAGCTTTAAATATCTTGATATATCATGGTGCACTCTAAAAATGATGGGTTGTTTTATTGGACTAACTACAGGCAAGGTTAATTTAACCCAGTGAAATGGACATATACTTTGTAAAAACAACCCATCTTGCTGGGATAAATTACTCCAGCATGTAGTTAGTCCAATATTTACCCAGTTTGGCAACCCAGCATTGTTTTATGCATGTTTCGCAATAAATACAGCCATCTATAACTTTATAGTAAAAATGTTGGAAACGGTCTATTTCATTCATATCAGCCGTAAAACAAACTTCTCACAGTCGACACATATCGGCCAGTATCGGTCTCTAAAAGGCATTTAGGGACAGATACCGATATTTCGCCATCATCATCATCATCATCATCGTGCATCTGTTAAAATACAGTGTTGTAAAGGGGATTCATGAGTCACTGCAGCTCATCACATCATTCAAACACTGTAACCATGTCCTAAATTAAATATGTCCCACTGCAGATAACACACGCTTTTTAGGCCGCGCACACACTTAAACAGACACACACACACTCACTCGTCTTTCTCCAGCAGCGCGTCCTCGGAGATCACGTTCACGGGAGCGATGCTGTCCGTCCTGGCGTTAAAATTTCGGAAGCACACCGACAACTTCTCATCGAAATCGTTCACCAGATCCTCCATGGACCTGAACCCGCCGCTGTCCGCCGGGGAGAAGCCGCCGTCGTGCAGCTCGAGCAGATCATCATCATCACCATCATCACCCAAGAGGAGCAGCGGCGCTGCGGCGCAGACACCGCGGCCTTTGCGCTCCTCCGACAACACGGTCACATCACACAGGGTCGGCCAGTCCTCGTCGAAGTGTGCGATAGGTGCAGCCATAACCGGCCCGATCAACCCCGGGTTAATGATAGATGTGTTGTTGTGGGGCTGCCAGGCCTCCGCATCCTCTCTCTGTGTGTATGTGTGCGCTAAGCAGGCTGCAGCAGGACAGTATGGCTGCACCGGCCCACTAGTGGTCACACGCAGGATTTCACACTGCGAGCAGCTCTGTGGAGAGAGGCTCTTTCAAAAGCCATAAAAACATACTATCCTGATTGGTCACGATGAGGGGTCATTATAGTGGCAAAACTCCATTAGTACGCACAACTTGTGTCTGTATATGTGTTGTGAAATAACTCGGATCTTTTACAAGTAACACATGGTTACTTAAAGGACGAGAAACCCCCACGGTCAACACAGTGAGATATATGACACAAATTAATGATTTTTGGGAATGTTTGCAAATAAAGAGCCCAAACAACTAAGTTATCCATCCCTCAAACTCAGAATTCCTCCATCATGGATCATAAAATTTGGAGGATTTTACTGACTGGTTGAAATACTCTGACATCACATGGGCTCAGCATGTGTGAGATGCACATGGTGAGTTGGACTGCATCATGGTAGTCCGGTAGTGGTATTTGGACTGTTGAACAAAAACTAAATTTTTCATAAATGGTCAAATATTCCTAACGTGTCTTTTATGGTTTCAGTATTACAGCTATCAACCTCTGCATGCATATATTTCAGTTCTTATTGTTTATATGTAAACATTCAAATTTTGTAAAACTGAATAATGAATATAGTGTAATGTTTGTACAAATTGAATATTTTGCAAAAGATTGTGTACATGTATTGTAAATAAATAAAGCTTTAGAGAAAAAGGGGGCGGGGTTAAAAGTGGGGGCCGAGCTCTTGCGGATGAAACCGGAAGTGTGCATGTCTCCTACAAAATAAAACGCTCATTGTTGCTAATGACAACAGACGCCAAACAAACTGAAAAAACAAACGAGCTGGAGTCTGTGCTCGAACAACAAAATCAGATCTTCATGCTTTGGATTTAAACTTGTACCTAAAGGAAAATGAGCTCACCTCTGTCCATGCTGAAGAAAACGAGGCGCACTCCGCTGCAGGGTCCTCTGAACAATGAGCCACGGTGCGTTCAATGTCCGCAGACAGGTAGTAACACAACTGTGGGTTTACTGTGGAGAAAACATATCACAACTGTCTCTGTCCTGCAGGAGCAAACAGAAGGTGCCTTTCAGGAGGAATATGTTAAAAGGTAGATTTTATCTTTATATTAAAAATCTAATTACGCATGTTTATTATTTAAGATTATTTTATAGCCTGGGTTTTAAACCTTCTACTAATAATTATTTTCTATTAGGCAGATTAATAAATGCTTGTAAAAGTTTAGAAAATAGTGGAAAGTGCTTTACACAAATGCTTAAATTCCCCAGTGACACCTTCACATGGTTTAGTTTATCCACTTACTAAATAAATCAAATAACAAGATACATCTTTTAAAAGAGCAGTACATCCTCACATTTGAAAAAATCATAAACATGTTATTTAGCGACAAATGGCCTGACTAATCATCAAGTAATTCTTTGTCAATTTAATTATTGAAAATTGAACTAATAATTTATATTTACATCCAGTAATTTATGTTTTGTTTTTTTCCCTTTTCCCCCTTTTATAAGGTTTGAGTTTTGTATGTATAATTAGTAACAGTAAAATAGCTATAGTAGAGTAAGAATATGTTTTCCAGTCTGACAAGCAAATTGTTACCATTGGTTTACATAAATATAAAATGTCTTTCTGTACCCTGATACACAATCAGTGTGTTCTCTCGTTTATTTTGACTCACTCATATTTTTGTTTTCAGAATTTCAGGACGCACTGGTTGCTGATGGTTCCTCTGATCCCAATCAATCCCACTCTCCTTCAACCAGTGACACCTCCACCTTAAAATCCAAAGTATCAGTAAAGAAAGGTATTTCTTTTCTTTTATAGTTTTATGAACTAAAACATTATCCATAATCTGAGTCTAATCTCACCATGGGTATTGTTGTTGTCACTGTTATGTTTTTACAAGATAAATTGTGTTTCTTTAATCAGGCGCTCCTCCAAGTGACTTTGAGCTCATGTCTGCCATGATGCAGCGAGTGGCCCTGCTGGAGAAAGTCATGAAGAGCCAAACACAGGAGATGGAGCACAAGGTGAGCAACATGCCTCCTCCAGATGAACAGCACATCTGTCAGACATCTGTCAGACATGTCAAATGTTTTCTTCATTCCTCTCGAAGGACAAAAAGATTTTGGTTTTGGAGAAGAAGCTGAGGGTTCAGGAAGAATCAGGTATTTACCTCAACATGTAAAGATCTGAGACTGACCCGCTCCAGGATTTTGACTGTCTCCTTAATGTGTGTGGATGTAGGAAGTGGTCAGAGTGGCAGAGATGATCTTGAAAGAAAATGCCAACAGCTGCAAAATCAAGTGCATGAAATGGAGGTGAGAGGAGTAAATAAAGCTGTTGTTTTAATTGGTGTGGATATTTGTTTAGCTGTTGTTTCTGTTGCAGAACTTTCTGAGTGACTATGGTTTGATCTGGGTGGGAGACGTGGAGAATGGTGCTTCAGTGGAGTGTGAGCAGACACACAACTCAGACACAGACCTCTGGCAGCAAGGTACACTCACCAAAAACACACATTTCATTCTTCTGTTTATTACACACCTTGATATTTTCTCACATGCTGGCTGCCTCTGCTGTGTAGACACCATCAGGAGCTTCCACATGAACTTTGACCTCGTGCTGCATAGCATCAGGGAGCTGAACATCCTCGCCGGGGAAGGAGAATCTTTTGTGCAAACGACAGCAAACAGAGCACAGCTGGCAAAAAAGGATCCTATTCAGCTGAGGCTCTACAGCAACGGCATCATCATGTTTAATGGTCCTTTTCGCTCATATCAGGAGCACAGCACCCAGGTCACCTTCCTAACACTAAACTAAAACATGGATCCTACACTGGATCTGGGATTTGTGGTGGTTAAAATTCTCTTTCTCTGTGTCCTTGCAGCTGTGCATGCAAGATCTGATGGATGGATATTTTCCATCTGAGCTGCAGGAGAGGTTTCCAGATGGTGTGCCTTTTGAGGGGAGTCTGTTTCTTTTCTCTGTGTGTGTTTGAATGTGCAAACGTGTGTCTTTATTATAATTTCTTTGTGCAGGTTCATGACAAGAGAGATGAGGAATTTATCTCCAAGCTCCCCTGGGACTCGTTTCCCGGTGAAGGTCGGGCTGTTCGTGCAGAAAAAGATGAAACAGCGAGTGCAGTCAGCTCCCAGTTACCCGGTCTGTCCTGCACTCATCACTGTGTAACGACTTACTGTGGAAACCCTCCATCATCATTCTCATGTTTTCTTCTGATTCCCAGGGAGGAAGCTGACAGTGGATCAGTTCCTGAACAAACTGCCAAAGCAGGTAGTCAAGGCCGGACGAGTGATTGACATCAGGGACTCGGTGAGGACGACCCTGCAGGTGAGCAGCACAGAGGCACTGACTTCCTGTGTGTGTGTGTGTTTCTATACACTCCTGTTTTACAGATGATGATCTCTACATACTTTCACTAGGGTTCACCTGGTGCCCAGAGCAGCAGCTCAGTGATCCTCATAGACACACCAGCACTGCACACCATGACAGAGAGGTAAACAAAATGTTCAGTGTGCATTGTCTGAAGTGACAATTAACTGACGAACCAGAGGGGGTCAGTCATTACAAGTTTGTTGTGGTGCAGATCCATTGAAATGTGTGCGGGTGCTCTGCTCTTTCTAAAAATCTAAAATGCAGTGGGATGGTTTTTGGATAAATTTGTTTTATTGCTATTTGGAAACACTTTATCTGGGGTTTAATGTGTAACATGCATAATTACAAGATGTCAAAGGGGCAAAATTCTCATTCTCTCAAACATAACAAGGAAAATCAGGGTTTACAGGGTTAAAGGAATTACTGAATTCAAAACACTGTACCCGATGTAAAGCCTGATTAAATCCTGATTTGGCCACGATGACTGATTGTCGTGATGTGGAGATTACTGTATGCACTGATCTGAAAAATAGGGCAGGACACCGTGGGCGACGTTGGCAACACATCACTGCTGATGAACCAGGAGAGAAATGTTCCGGTTTGCCTAAATATTTACACAGAGAAGTCCTTTTTCTAACAAACATTATGCTTTGTTGCTGTCACTAGACCTCAGACATCGACTCGTGATGTCATCACGCTCAAGGTGAAGTCGGAAGACGGGAATCACACTGACATTATGAAAATGTGCTCCTCAGAAACTGTCGGTCATCTGAGAAAGTATCTGGACAAACACAGGCGAGCACACATCCTCCTTCAAAGTATTTATTGTTAGCTTCTTTTTTTCATGACCATGTGACATTGTCTGTTTGTGTTTCTCTGCACTACAGAGGGGGTGAACTGCCTGGTTATGACATCATCAGTGCGCACCCACAGCACTGCTACAATGATGATGACCAGACGCTCCGATCATGTGGACTCACAACAAACTCGACTCTGCTGCTGAGAAAGAGACAACGCAGTCATTCACTGACTGAAGTCAATAAACCTGCAGAAGGTTAAATGGGACTTTATTACAGCCTCTCTCACAGCTGACAGTCTGACAGGTGGTACTGATAACATTAGTGACGGCTCTGTTTGGTGTCTGTGAGTCGGCCATGACAGCGAGGCAGCATGGACAATACCAGCACCCTGAGACAACATGGAAATAAACAATGAAAGTTTTTATTACTCACAGATGTACCTTTCCCACTGTGGCAGGATGAGGTGTCTTTAGTTTAGAAGTTCAACCTTTTTCTAACGGATACAGAAAACAGATCCAATACAAGCATTGTTTGGTCAGAAATAAATAAAAAGGGTCCTGGCTCACTTGGATTGGTTTATATCAACATAATGAAAAATACTTATGAACGTATCTTGGTTTATCTAATCCATCCATTTTCTATAGCTGCTTATCCAATCAGATTGTGGAGCCCATCATAGGGCCACATATCAGGATTTTTTTATTTATTTATGACAGACAGACAGAGCAATAGATAGAGAGAGTATTACCCAAGATATAGATAATTACATCTAGGGGAAGATCAGAGGATGAATTTCATAAAATCCCTATCACTGATAATGGGTGAATGTTTTAACAGGACAGTGTTACGAATTCACCACAGGAGGGCGACACTGTTCAGTCTGTAGCATCAGTACAGCAAGATTATGCCTATGCAGAGGTTTGTGCTTTCTGGTTTCTTGTGTAACATGTTAAAGATGCTGTGGTACCAAAAACTATCAGCAGTGTTTTCTGTGGCTCTCTCATGTCACCAGCTGACACTAGTCTGATGAAACCTGGTACTGAACAAAAGCATCAATGAAAATGAAATCAAAAGAAGCTTGAATCAAATGAAAACAAAGCTAAATGTTGAAAATCTTTATTTCTAAAATATGCAAATACAAACAAGGACAAAAGTATGAAAATATAAATGTCTTTTTCCCTTTTGCGAAACATTTGAGATGTTAAGGCATGCGGAGCCTGACTTTCAAAGATAAAATCTTGTGCTACTTGAGTTTAAAGGTCCCATGAAATGAAAAATGGCTTGTGGTTCCCTGGGCGTGTTGTTCTGTATCATTTTTATCAAGTCATTGTTGCATATTTTAGTGTTAAAATCCCTTTCTTTCCTGTAAAGTGTCAAGCTTTTTTCTTTGTTTTTTTTTTTAATGGCTTTTCCTGCACTGTGGGCAAATATAAAATTCCACTTTAGTACAAAGTGATGTGTGATCTTGGGGTGATCCAGCCAACCCCTCCACTCATCATCATCTGGGATTAAAACACCTGAAGAAAGTCTCATATGTATCACATCAAACCACAGAAGAAAGTTACAATCTACAAACCACTTCATGGGACCTTTGCACATCGTGGATGCCAGAGTTTGCTCAAACACATTAGCACATCATTACAGCAACACATTAGGAGGACCCGGAAAGCTTTCACACAAAAGTTGTCAATGCAAACAAAAACAAATAAATAATACTGAAGATTAATACTGTTTCTCGGTCATACATTTATCAAACAAGTTCCCCTCTCTGCTGAATGCGAGTCAGCCATTATCAACATGAAATGAAAACTACATAGAGCATCCAGATCTACGAGTTTGATTTAACTTTACCTATCAGGAAGAAGAAGAAGAAAAAACAAAAAAGAGCATCGCCGCCTTCACGAGCTTTTGTGACACGGCCGAACGTTTCCTACTACATTCAGGGTCAGGGAATGTATTGACTATCCTACTGGTTGATACTGAGAGAAAGGTCGTATTGGAAGAGTTCAGCTGCAAACAGCCCTTTGCGGTTGGTCTAGAAATGAATTAGCATTATAGTTGCAAATGTGACAGAAAGGCACACGTTGGTAGTCGTAGAGCGCGAGGCCTGCAGCAGAGAGAGAGGAGCGTTCACAAACATTCACAGACTTCTGCACGACTGCTTCCACCAGAGTTTTCTTTGGTATTAAAACTGTTGTAGGCCCGTTGGTGTGAGAAGCTTGATTTGGTATTAAAACTCTTGAGTTGTTACACAGTCGTCTTACACCTCACAGCACAGTCTAACATTACAGTGTTCACCATTTTAAATAATGGCGCATTAGTAACATTTCCTTGCGAACTCAGTTAAAAGCACAGGTTAAGATATTTTCAGTTGATTGTCAACCACTTCACAGATAAATTTCCCAAAAGAGAGAAATTAAAGATTTAAATAAATTATATGTGTGGGACCTCTACACTAACAGTTATCCACCGGAGTGGAACAAAGTATAAGACTGTTTGGTAATTGACAGTATTAATGTCGTCATTATTAAAAAAAAAAAAAAAAAGACGCACACGCACTCACACGGGATCAAGTATTAGAGGTAAGTTATTTTCTGTTAGCCCTTGGACTGAAATAGATGAACTCACCGGGGGGATGGGAGGGTTCTGAGCTACAGGCAGGCTTGAGACTCGACGTTCAGTCAGTCGAGAGAAGTAGAAGCTAAACCATTTGGGCTTTCCTTTGTCCTCATTTTAAGCACGTTTAAATCCAGTCCTTTTCCCGACATTCAGTAACTGGGCGTGAAAGACGAGCCCGTTAGATGTCTCAGAGGTGAAGAGGCGCTTCTGCAAGTTTCCTCCATCACCTGGATGTCGAGGTTATTGAGTTATGCAGTTCTCTCCCATGTCCTGTGCGTAACGGTCCAGTATTACGTTGCGTAGTTCCTCCACGTCGCGTCGGAGCTGCTGAGCTTCAACCAGCTTCTTCTGCAGCACCTCAGGATTCATCCAGTCCTCGTCCTGCTCCGACACTGTTGGAGGTGCTGGGGAAAAAAAATGAGAGAACTGGTTTATCTGATTGTACTTTGAACTCTGGGTTTTGAAATGCATCTTTGGCGATCGGATCACAAGTGGACAGCTGCATCTTTGTTTACACCTGTATTTAACACGTCTCCCAACCATCCTGCAGACCACTTGTGTTTGGATGTCACTACAGTAACACCCTTGTTTTTTGTTTCTTTTTAATGTTTTATCTTGTGCTGAATAACTGAAAAACTACAGGGAAAAATTTAGGCAGTGCTTACATGTGAGACCTAGCAGCAGGGAGAGGTTGGGGTCTTGTCCCTGAGCTCGCTGGGTCAGTATGCTGCACAGAGAGCGCAGGTCACTGAGGCAGGAGGCGATCTCCACATGCAGTCTCTGTGTGAGATCAGCTCCGGCTGGCTGCAGGACAGAGGAGGCCTGGTCAGTGCTCCTCTGCTCCGAATCGCTCATCTGCTCCTGCAGTGTCAGATTCTGCTCCATCAGGTCCTGGTTCTGGGCCGACAGCTACAACACAGGAACCAGTGTTACAGTTTGGAATGACGCTCTCTGGGTTTATTCACATTTTCTCAAACTGAGACACAGAAGGTTTTTTGTTTGTTTTCTGGACGAGTCTCACCTCCTTCATGGCCGTGTGGAGCTCTAACACATTCTGCTCTTTGGACAACACCTCCTCTCTGAGAGCCTGAGAGCTGCTCTCTTCCTGAGATATCTGCTCCTCCAAAGCCTGCAGACACAAACTCACACATGTTAACAGGCCACAAGGAGGACAGTAACCACATGGTCATTTAGACTGATTGTAATGAGAGAATCACCTGGATCTGGGAGCCGAGTTGTTCCATCATACGGTGTTGCTTCTCAATAACCTGCAAACACATGAACATCGCTTTTAAAAAAATAAATCAGGGGCACAGTGAGGCGACACCAACAATTACAGTGAACACTTCAAGGATTCTGAAAGTATAACCCACACAATAAAGCCACTCTGTACTCTCTCACAATTGAGGAACTGTGTCCAGTGTTTTCAATTAAAACATGCACCTGTTGGTTAATTCTGTTTTCTCCTCTCCCTTTATTTTATTATCAGATTACACCACTCCTTCTCCTCCCTTTTCTGCTACACTGTAAGGGTGGGACCTGGGCTTTGAGAGAATCGTGTTCAGAAGCATTCAAATTGCAGATAAAGAACACATCAGCTCTGCAAACACGATGGACATTTCAAAGAATATGCTTTCACCACAGTATACACACATTTTCCAGAGAAATCAACACTCCTCTGTATGTCTCATTCAGCTGAACACACACTTCCTCTAACCTCGGTGAACTCAGATCTGCTTGAAGCTGGAGTCCTGAGCTCAACACAAAAAAAACTAGACTCTACATACAGTAGAAACAATTCACAGACTATAACTGGGGATAGCAATTACAATAAAATCACATACAAACGGTGCAGTCTTTCCAGTTCAACCACTGAATCCTGTATTTGTGCACTGCCTTAACTCCTAAATAGTGACACTACATTTAATACCCTCAGATAAAAGGAGTCGCTCTGCTCATAAAACAAAGGCTGTGCCCAGAAGCTTTTAAAAAGACACACATCTTCCCAAAAACATGGAAGCAGACGAACAACAAACCTTTTTGAGTCGCTGCTGCTCCTCTCTCAAAGAGTTGTTCTCTCCTCTGAGTTTCTCGATATCCACACAAGGAAGCCTGGCTCCGTCCTCCAGGCCCTGCTGCACCCGCTGCTGCATACTGATGAGGAAGGGGGAAAAACACTCATTATTGCTGTTATTACTGTCTCTGTGTACACAAAAATGGATGAGACTTAACATGCCTACAAAGAAGATGGCACATTGTGTACATACTCGGTAATAGTGGTCAGCAGGTCTCTCTCATGCCGTTTCTGCTCCTCCAGCTGGGCGTCCTTTTCCTGTAGTTGTGAGTTTGTCGTCTCCAGACAAGCCTCCAGCTCTCTCACTTTCTCTTGTAGCTGAGCCGCCTGCTGTTCAGCCTCCAAGAGCTGAAGTGGAAAACAAAAACAACACACATACAAGTTTAATAAAACACAGCTACACAGGAAAAAATGGGCAGACCTCACCAAAACTGTCCCAACCTGCTTGTTCTGGCTCTGGTAGTCCTCCAGTGTGGGGAGGTCAGCGAGATAACGCTCCAGAGTTTCAATCCGCTGCTGGTTCTCTCTCTTCAGCTCAGCCTCCTTCTGGCACTTCTTCTTCAGGTTGTTGATGTGCTTGTCTCGGCTGCGGATCTGCACACACAGGCATATGCGGTAAGATGGATAAAATGCTAAAAATAGAACAGGTATTACAGCCATTCATAGTATACAATGACTGAGAAAACTAGAGCTGAATATATGCAACAAAGTGGAAATCTCATTCACAGATCTGCTTTAGCATCTTTCCTTCATCTTGCTTGATAAAATAATTAAGAGCATTCCCTTAATAAAATCTACAGTAACTTACAATACGGTGTTTTAATCTACAGCATCTGTTCTTGAGATGAGAGAAAGGTTTACTGTACAGAATCCTGGGTTCAAGAAAAGCCTGTAACAATTAAATGTCTGAACTGTGTGGGTAAAACATTTTAAAGCAGGTTTCAATCAAATAATGGCCCAGAAACAGAAGCAAAAATCCTCTTCATCATTAAACTTTCCAAGGTCTTCTTGTTAGCTTCTTGCACACATCACTTGTGTCAGGAAGTGGTATTAGGTAAGCACACACACCCTCTCTTCCTGTTTCTTCATCTCCTCTCCATGTCTCTCACAGGTTTCCTTCAGACTGTCAGTTAGACGTCGTGTCTCGGCTTCGACTGCCCCCAGCCTGCGTTCTGCCTCTGCTTTCTCCAGGGCGGCACAGTCGGTTCGCTCGGTAAACTGTGCCCTCAGGAATGCATTCTCCCTCTGAGCCTCCTGCAAAGTCACAGTGTGACATGAATGATTTCATGGAGGGTTAAAAAAAAAAAAAAAAAAAAAAAACACCA
>OOFC01003860.1:0-26363 GCA_900323345.1 Pseudochromis fuscus | reverse complement strand
CAGTGCCCGAGTCAATCCCCGAATAACCTCTGCTTCCTGTTAATGTGGTATTTTAAGCTGAAAGTGCTTCGATGAAAAGAAAACTCCTTCCTGCAGAGTGTGGATAATACTTTTTTGGTTGACTGTTCGGTCTTGCTTTTTTGTTTTCAAATTTTCCATCGAGAGGCTAACATGCTGTTTAGCGTTTTTGTTTTTTGTTTTTTTTAAAAAACGTAAAACAACAAAACCGTGCTGTTTCCTGTCTTCCCTCTTTATTGTTCGGTCTCGCTGCCGGTCACTTCCTGCCGATTTGCGCATGCACGACGATAACTCTACCTGGACAAACTGCCTGAAATGCATTGCCAGCATAGACTGTATATAAAGTAAGTAACGACACACTTCCTAGGAATGTAGTGGAGTCCAAAGTACAATATTTGCCTTTGAAATGTAGCGAAGTGAAAGTAAAAGTTTCCAAAAAACCAAATACTCAAGTAAAGTACAGATACTCAAAAAATGTACTTAAGTACAGTACTCAATAAAGGTACTCCGTTACTGTCCACCACTGACATTATGTTTGTCCTACAACAAACAAGTTGTAGGACAAGTAGCAGCTAGAGAGATAAAAATGTAGACATAGCTAATTTTTTGGCTTCTCAGACAAACACAAGGCTTAATATTTGCGTGACCTTTAAAAAATACCCAAGAAGTGTTGAGAATTGTGAAGATGACTTCTCACCTGTCCACCATGTTACCTGTGGTGATCTCGGCTGCTTAGACACAGATGACGGGATGTCTATTTGATGAGAGCTAATATCACGTAGAGTGTCTTGTGTTGCTATGCATGAATCTCGGTTGGCTTTTAGAAGTGTGTAGGTTACGAATATAAACATATTGATATAGCGGTGGCTGTTTAATTAACGGAGTATTGAACGAGAGAGTGAAGACAGTAGAAAGCGAAAGAGAGAGAGAGCGAGAAGCACAGAGACACACGAGGGTGATTATCTCTGCTGTGTAACACAGAGGATTGGACTCAAGATGAGCCTCTCCTCTGGCACAAATTTATCTATGTTGTCAGGTGTGCCTAGACGATTACCCACCATGCTGTGCTGCTCTGTGGCAACTCCCTCAGTGGGAGTCAAGTTCTCACACAAGACCAGAGCCAGGAAAAGAATGGCAGCCTATTACTCACAGCCC
Organism: Pseudochromis fuscus; assembly: GCA_900323345.1. Taxonomy (NCBI): domain Eukaryota; kingdom Metazoa; phylum Chordata; class Actinopteri; family Pseudochromidae; genus Pseudochromis; species Pseudochromis fuscus. The sequence goes on along the minus strand of OOFC01003860.1, from coordinate 25,190 downwards.
CGTCCTTATGTTCACTTCACAAAGTCTGATGGACAACATAACCTTATCTATTGACTCATGGTTGGCTGCTGTTATTATCCCTTATTATCCACCCCTGTCTATTTGTTTTGCTAGCGACTGGAAGGCTAAATGCATTTATGCTGACATATACACAAAGTATGATCGGGTAGGAGCAGTAAAGCACAAGTGTACGGCTCCATGGCCAAAGCTGTTTGCACCTATTGTCAAAATTCATAATGTTGCGTTGGTTCAGTCCACAATCACTTCAAAAGAATCATTTACTAGAAGCAGGTCTTAATAATGGAAATAAAGACATAATGTTGACATGAGCTGGATCAATAAGCTGGATTTTGTCTCATTTGGGTCGGCTGAAAATCATGTTAAAATGTTTGAGGTGATTTCATGATTTTGTACAAATAGAAATTAGTAAAGAAAACAAATAAACACCAAGTTTCTCATCTGGTATCCAAATCTTCATGTGTTTTATGGCAGAATTGGATTTTCCTAGAGGGACAGTAAAGCAGGTGAAGCCTCGGGGGTCAGCTTTATGCTTCACTGTCTCTTTTGCCCCAAAGCTCTTGTATCTGTCTGTACAATCTCTCTTGAGGCCAGCCTGTTGAAATGAAGATAATAATCTACCACATTATTGATTTTTTTTTCTTTCTCAACATGCTCCAAAGTGTCAGGTGTTGATTTGTTTCACCTCAGGTGCTGGATATGAAAGCCAGGTCCCATTTCGGCCGGCTGCAGGGTAATACGACTACTTCTACAGATGAAACTCACAAACTGAATGATAACTCTTTTGCTAGTAAACTGTGTTGGGATCAGTGTTGTACACAATAAAAAAAAACACTCATTTGATATATACAATCTTCATAGGAACACTGACAGGTCTCATTTATGTGAATGATACATACTACACTTTCCAAAAGTCATTAAACTTCATTGGTGTCTTGAGATGCGGAACCGAGATAATTTCATTAGCTTGAAGATCAACATCTTGCAATAACTCATCTGATTTTCTCAGATGTTTGTTATGTTATTGTGCAGCCTCATATAGACTTCCCACTCAAGTGACACTTCAGGGGTTGAGAACTTAAAACACAAAAAAGCGCTTTGATTTCTAAGTGAAGACAAACATTAAAGAATCCCCCACAATGCCTTTTTATTCTTGTTTATTCATGCAACAATGTGCACAAAGCAAAGCGCTGTCAGTCAAATCAAGAGAAAGAGGGATGGACAACTGTTCCAGAACTTACCCTCATAAAAAAAAAGACTTGCAAATGAAATCTCCCTGACACAAGAGAGAGGAAACACAAGTGAAGAAACATAAGATTTCAACTAGTTTATTAGGCGGATTTGTTAAAACCACTAATTACTAAAATAATATACAATTCTGCAATGTGAATAGTGTCATTTTTTTCATCTTCTTCTTTTAGTTTCCGTAGTAACAGCCACATTACAACCATCATTTAATGCAAGCAATGATCTCGACTTGAAAGACCACGATGTCGTCAGCTTGTAATGCATTCCCTTTCATCCCACATACTTCGTGACGATATGACATGCGGTTGTCAGAGTACAAACATTTACCGCTGTTATCTCTGGCCTATTGCTGTCACCGCTGTCCCACCGAGTCTGATCCCTGCAGTGACTCACATCTCAGGTGGGGCCTAACAGAGGACCCACAGGATTATCCAAACAATGCTAAAACTGGGACATAAGGATTAGCTATGGCCCTGTAATCCCCAGTGGAGTTTCCACCACCACCACCACCACCTCAACCTCTTGAAAGCATTCACCTGTGTATATATATATTTTGTGTTTCCTTGGAAGATTTTAAGTCTTGTTTATCTACGCATGGTCACGTGTGGTCACAGTGCGGTAAATTGAACACCTGATTGTGTCTTTTCAGGATCACCACCACTGCTGCTTGTATGATGGACCTGAGGAGGTATCCACTGGACGAGCAAAACTGCACACTCGAGATAGAGAGCTGTAAGTTTTTCTTGTTTTTATTAATGAATTATCCCCTATTGTTGTTTATTTGTGTCGTCAGAATTGAATCGATAGTTTGGGCTCAGTGTGACAGCTTAAATTTCCAAATAAATAAATTCAAATGTATCCCTCTCCCAGCCTGTATCCTTTATAGACTGACAGAGCCTCAGCTTTGTTCAGTCAGCTGTCAGGAACTATGTGTAAATGGGCTTCCACCGAGTCCCAACAATTTGTGCTTTACTGTAGTACAAGGATTTACTCAGAATTTTAATATTTTCAACATAATCCTTTCCATCCAATTTACAGTATTCCCCCCTAGTAAGAGTAGAAGCCTTCTTTCCTTCCTTCCTAAATATAGTTCTTGTAAAGTGAATGTATTTTATTAGTTCAGATTAACACTATAGATATGTCCTTCTTTTGTAATTGCACAAAAATCTGCTACACTGATACACTGAGTAAAATTGTTTTAATTAGCCTGATTTGTATTTGGGAATTTTTCATCATGGGTTGTTGTGGATGACCCATGACTAATACCAGATAGCCCTCATCAAATGAGCTACTTATCACAGCTCAAGTACCTTCTGTGGCACTGTGGACTACTTTATGTAATGTGTGCTGTCCATGGTGCTGAAGTGATAAACAAGAGCGGCTGCTAGTGCACACAGGTGCAGCCTAGTTTGAAATGACAACAATTTACAACAAGTACCCCAAGAGGGATGTGCTGTAGCATCTCTGAGGGACCCAGGAAACCATGACTAGGTTTTAAAGTTTGTTTGTACCATAGACTTTATATAGAATGGACGGAGATAATGTGACATCACCCTTTAGTTTGTGGACTGGCCTTTTGAAGCCAGGAGTTTGACAAGTGAACTTTGACATGCTAGTTGTTTGGAGTCAGAAGAGACCACATTTGGATATAAGGGGATAGAAACCTAACACTGCCTAATTTGTGTTAGACTCACGCCCTTAAATGTGCCTCTTTTTGAAGCCTATTATGTACTTGATGATGAAATGATTTTCAGATGGACCAGTCAGTCAGTCAGTCATCTTCTGTACCTGCTTTGTCCACACTGGGGTCGCAGGGGTCTGCTGGAGCCTATCCCAGCTGTCATCGGGAAGGAGGCGGGGTACAGCCTGGACAGGTTGCCAGCCTATTGCAGAGCTAATATATAAACAAACAACCATTCACGCTCCCACTCACACCTATGGTCAATTTAGAGTTATCAATTCACCTAACAAGCATGTCTTCAAATGGAACATCAGATCACTGATAAGAATAATTCCTAATGTCATCACAATGACTTGTAGGAAAAATGCATTAATTGAGTATTTCATGATTGAAAATTATGACTTTTAGATTGAAGTTTTTTGGAGGCAGCACCTAGTAGCCTTCAGGAGTGTTGCACATTTTTGCAGTTGCACATTGGCTTCACTTTTGTTGTTTTATGCACCTTTGGATCTTTGCTGTGCTTCCATCAGCTTATTTTAGTTTTCTTGTGCAGTTTATTATCATTTGAGGAAATAATAACGAAAAAAATATGCAAAAAAAACGTCTTTGCATGGCATGCTGTCCTACACAGCTGACGACCCAGATGCAAACAGCTGCTCCATTTTCCAAAATCCTACTGTCTTGGTTGCTGGAGGGAGCAATGCAAGGAAGTGTGAGGTAGACGGCTTCATTGTGCAGAAAATAAATAGTTAAACTCGAGCAGTCAGAACTCATCTGGACAATGGTAAATACATCCGAATGCCTGTTAACGTGTAGCGATGGCTAAAGGGCGCCACACTTAATTGTGCAACTGAGCTGGAAGGCCTACAGCTGGTGCGGATGTACAAAGAGAATTAGAGCATAAAGGAGGTTGTTTAAGAGTTTTTGTAAAGTCAAGATCGCACAATACTGGGAGTTAAACAGTGGAGTTTAGTGCAAGATGGATACTCCAAACAATCAGCTTGTAGTAACAGTCCTCTGTCATTGAGATTGCAAATACACATTATCCCAGTTCTCCCGTGACCGCCTTCTCCAGACTGGAACTTTCTGTGCTCCACAGTCACTTTACAAACTGTTCTGCACTCAGACACAGGCCATTTATCCAGCAGCACCCTGTGTGAGAGTGTGGTTACAGTAATGCATGAAAGCCCTTTCTATATGGTAGTCAGCTAATGGACTAGAATGTGTTTTGCTTGGTGCACGATGGGCACATAAGCCTCCCCAACTGCATTACAGACTGGCTCGGACTCTATATCAACGTACAGTAAACCACCATTAAATCAAGCTGGTGGCTGCATATGTACAAATAAACTGAAAAGGAAAATTTAGAAGGGAAAATGAAGCTGTGGCTGTGAAAGATATTGAATTTTTAAAGAAACATCCTGATGTGTGAGCTGTGAGGTCAGACACTTGAAAGAAACCAGGAGGGAGCAAACCAATTAAACTTGTTTTTCAGCAAGTTTGATAAGATGACCGCAGACCAGATACACAGGCCTCACAATATCTTCTAGTCAAAACAGCACAGTTGGCATCATAACCTCTTTTTTAGATCTCAGATTCAACATCGCTGCCACTTTTTAGCATGGACTTGAGAATCCTTTGTGCAGAAGAAGTAGTGTTTAAAATAACTCTCTGTCCAGGAGCTTCTCCCACTTGTCTCTAACCTCCTTGTGAACCTGAAATTATAGAGCCCAGTGTACCCAACAACCTGCTTTTTCCTCAAGCCTGTGACAAGACACTACTCAGGACTAAAATAGAACTGTCATCATGGTGCTTGAATGTGCAAGGAAAATCTAAGAGTGTTTACAGGCTCCCATCTAAGGTTTTGTACAAATATTGCTCTGTGCTATCAAGATATCTGCTGCCAAAACGGTACAAATAGAAACAGTGACCTCTATGAACACAGCAGTGCAGGATGTACTGTCACTAATCTTCCTTACTTTCTACTTCTCTACACTTCTGACTTTATCTTTGACTCTTGACTCGTGGTGATGGCAATGACTTCCAGGAAGCAGAGATGGAGTACAGTGGCTACAGCCAGTGTTATTTTTGATCCCCTTGCAAACGTGTTATATTTATGATATTTCTGAATCCTCTTGGGACCTTATATATATATTGAAATTTTAATCCTATATTCTACACATTTATTATACTGCGTAAAGAAATTACACTCATAACCTTGAGGATAAAAATGTAATAAATACAACTTTCTTTCCTATTTTTTCTTTATATAATGTTCATGTATTCTTATCTTATGTATTCTTAATTTATTTTGTGTTCTTTTTTTATGTACTGTATTTTCCGGACTATTAGCCGCTACTTTTTTCCGACGCTTTGAACCCTGCGGCTTAAACACCGGTGTGGCTCATGTATCAGCGGCACGAAACTCGTTAGCTTTATACAAGCTAGCAAGCACTGCACCGCCGATACATTTAGCCTCGTCACATCAGACCCGGTCAGAGTGGACCACATGAAACTGTTTGAATAAAACCAACAATGGCTTATGGACAGGTGCGCTCAATAGTCCGGAAAACACGGTAATAGTTTTTTGATTTTGTATAGCAGTATGTGTTATGGAAACATACTGGCATTTAAAATCCTGAGAATGAATGAATATATGGCAGTTAGGACTAATTTAATTTTTTTTTAAAAATAGCTAAAAATATGTCAAAGTGGAATATAATATCAATATATGATCTTTTTCTTTTTTTTTTTTTTACATGAACATTTTTGTCCTGAAGGTCATAAGTGTAACTATTACTTGACACACAAGGGTTGTTATGATTTCAAAACAGATGGTGTGTAAAATATATTTCCTCATATCTCCTCACTCACTTGCTCAATCAATAAAAAACTCCATATGTGAGTAAACAACATTTTGACCTTCTCATTTGCAGAAAAAAAAGCAGCCCTTGTGTCTCATTTCCAGGTTTTCACATTTCCCACCAATGCTGCAGTGACCAGTAAAAAAATTATGAAGTGCTGAAGCCGCAGTGAGCTCCTGCTGTTGTTGAGAGGATGACCTTCACTGTACACACAACTGCTCATCTATAGTTTCTCCTGCCAAAGGGGACCAACAAGCAAAAATACCTTAATCAAACCTAATTGGGGAGCGGGTATGCCTCTGGTAAGAGGGCGCCGAGTTTGTTACTGCAAATGTTACCTCATGCTGTGCAGTGTCCACTTAAACTACTTGTTTGAACATAGTTCAGAGAATGATGGCGAGCGAGTGAGGGGGCGACAGAGAGGGACATCGGCTGTTTACAAATGAGTGTGCCTCACAACACAGCTAGTCATCAGTACCCCGAGCACACATCTGTCTCTTTTAATTTGGTGACAGGCTTCTTCCCACCGAGCTTAAAAGACACTGGCTGGGGAGTAGTAACTGCGGCTGTGTGTGCATGCATGCGTAGACGTGGGTGTATATGTGTGTGTGCATCACAGGCGCTGGAAAATGCAATGTGCCCGGTAGATAAAAATGTTGAAAACAAAACACACACACATTCACTTTTTCTGTTATGTCTAAACCCTGGGAGCTAAAGACCTCACAGAGCAGCAGTATAACAGGGATCTCTGCTGGACGGGGCTGTTTTAAATCTAGTGTCGCCTTCAAAGACTCCATGGTTGATTTTTTTTTTTTTTTTTAAAGCAGCTTTATGTCGGTGTCCTCCTGTGCCACTGTCCCCTTTTACCCTTTCTCTGCTTCTTCTTTCACCCATTTGCCAGAGTCATTATTTAATATTCTGCTCTTTTTCCCATTTGTTGACTTGTTTCCAATGGATTTGATTGTTTTAGTATCTTCAAATATTCCTGGTATTGAGCCACTGAGCGACGCCTGTGATTTAATTAGCTTTGACACGTTGAATATAATTTCCAAGAACTTTCATTCATGAATCAATCTTCTGTCCCTTCACGTTGACCTTTTCTAATTATTTCCGACAAAAGTTAAATTGCTGATCCTGGTTCAATTACCAACTTTTAATCAGCAATAACAAGCTGTTTTGGCACAGCGGCTGCTTTATCAGCACAAAGAGGGAGGGAACCAACATATTGTTTCCATTACCGTAAGTAAGTTAATTAATCTGTTATTATCATCAAGTTGCAAAGCATGGATATGTGAATACATTATTAGTCATGTTCAAATTCTTCTAGTTTTACAGCTTACAGAGTTATGTCATTTGCTAAATACAGTGTGATTCAGGAAATATCCCAGAGGCCAGAGCAGGAACTGCAGTTGAAACAAGTTTAGAGAAAATAGCAAATGTATTGATGCAGTGGCAGCTTTTTAATAATAAATCAATAATAAAATAACTTGTACTTCTATCTCAGTTTCCTTTAATAGTTGTTACCATTTTATTCGGTACTGATATTGAGGAATTACAGGAAAACATTAATGACAGATGTGCTAATGGAGTACAAATAGTAAATGGAGTACATTTATATAGCATTTTTTTGACCTTAGGTAGGTCCCAAAGCGCTTTACAAGGCAACTCATTCACCCATTCACACGCCAATGGCTACCGAGCTGCCATGCAAGGTGCTAGCCACCATTGGGAGCAACTTAGGGTTCAGTGTCTTGCCCAAGGACACTTCGACATGTGCACAGGAGGAGCCAGGGATCAAACCCACAACCTTACGATTCATAGGCAACCCGCTCTACCACCTGAGCCACAGCCTCCCCTAATCTGTAAAGGGTTTTTACCTCCATGTAACTATGTTCAGAACTGTCAAAGCTTTATGTTTATTTGACACAAACCTCCCATGTGAGTTTGATTTTTTTCATGCTAAGATAACATGTTTTAATTTTTGAGTTTGTTTTACAAAGATCCATCAAGATTACATTGCAGAAAACATATATTTGGATTGTCAGTTAAGTTAGAAAATCTGTTGTTCTTTTAAGCAGTCATGTTCTTTGAAAACAACAAGACACATAAATTACTACAATTGTCTGTTAGTCAGTCAGTTAGTTAGTTAGAAAGCTACAATACATAAAACTACGTCCTCTAAAACACAAATTATTGAAGTGTTTCGCAAAAAGTTCACTGCACTGACAGATGATGGTCATGTTTATTCGACAGGTAATTTGTGTTGATCGTTCAGTTTCACTTTCATGTTACAGGAAGTTCTGCAACATGAAAGAATCCAAAAGACTTCAACATCTTTTGAGTGTGTGAGCTGGATTCACAGATTCACAAACTGCATAACTGTAATTTGGACTAAAAGTTTTTTCAAAAATAAATGAATGATATGATGCTTAAAATTATTTTTTTTATCAGAGCGCCTGATTTTATTTAAGTTTTTTTAAATCAAATTGCTGCTTTGTATTTGTGTGCATTATTGTATTTTATTTTGGTTTATTTATGTGTACTGTATTTTATTAATGGAAAGCACTTTATAACTTTTACTTTGAAAAGTGCTCTATAAATAGTTTATTATTATTATTATTATTATTATTATTATTATTATAACTAATGAATAATATCCCAACACTGTGATCTCATGTCTTCATAAGGATGTTGAAAGGATCTGTACTAAAAAGACACAAAAATAGTGACATCCATCAACAATAACATGAACAAAAAAAACAGCAATAAAGAATCCAGAGTAAATTATAACCTCACATTGAACAGCAGTGGGTGAGACTGGGGTTTATCACCCTGCAAGCCAAGCCCTGTCGCCCTGCATTAGCTTTGTCTGCACGATGCATGTGTAACACAGCACTCCAGCTTGCACAGTAGGCCAAGAGTTTACCTTTACGCAAGGAAATACCAGTCCCTGCATTATTAAAAAGGGTTAAACCTCCCTTATGTTCACGGTCACTGTTACAGTAATGCTGTTTACTACTGTATGTACAGTGCATATGCTGCAGCAGAGCAGTCATACCTTCACTGGAAGCTGATTCTAGTAAAAGATGTAACAGTGACTTCAGAAGAAGACCAGCAGCTGTGCACCTTTTTAAATGATTCATAACGAGATTAGGGTCATTCAGCCATTAAACACTCAATACTGCACAGAAGCATTTTAGCCCTGATTAGCTGCTTTAGCTTTGGCATATGACTGTAAATTGCTTTTTGGAAGACAGTGAAATTCTGAATTTAGGTGAAGCTGCTGTGAAAAGCATAAAGAGAGAAGGCAAAGCACATTAACACCAACTGTTACCAATACATCCTCCCACATGCAAGCCAAAACAGAAAAAAAAAAAAACACATATCTGTTTATTTGCGTATACACTGAACAGGAAGTGAAAGGCACGTTACAGTTGATATTGCACTCACAATGAAACTATCATTTCATTACAGCATCTCTTCCAAGTAATAGTTATATTTTCCGCACCAGCGATCCACATCATATGGACAGAGCCACTTCCACTCTCTATCTCACCGTTGCTATCTCTCCTCATCAGACCTCATTTTTAGAAACTGCAGACATCCTCCAGGGTCTGAACGCTTTCTTACACTTGGGCTCGCACAGCTTATTTATTTATCTTATCTTTAGATGTTCCCGTCCCTGCCCGTGCATGCAGTCAGCTGCAGCTCGCTGTGCGTACCGCAAAAGTTAGAAGACATTTTTAATCACGACACCAGGAATAACATTAAAGTCGCTTTGAACTTCATGAAATCAAAAATTCATCTGAGACGTATTTAAGAGTGGAGTAGCCTTCACAGCTCACAGGGGAGGGCAAAAGGCAGGCAGTTGTGTAGGGGGTCGGTGTGTATGTGTGTGTGTGTGTACATGGACATATATTTACACATGCATTACAAATTATCTTTTACTGTGCATTAAGCAAAATTTTATCCTGTAAACTGTGGAAAGAAGCACATTTTCAAAACCATTGACTGTGAACACTTACACATCTTCTCTGTGCAGTTTGGTTTTCAATGAACACAACATATGTGTGCACAAAGGGCAACCACAGCACTGAATACATCTGTACTCTGAAGGTGTAGTGTGGTATGAGGCACCAAGACACCAGAAGCCGGTCATTCAGGTCTTGGAGGTAGCGACATAGGACCTCCTTTGGATTTGTTTTGAATGAGATCTGTGGATTTTGGAGTCAACACCTTAGCCAGAGGTACTCAATCCTGGTCCTCGAGGGCCGCTATCCTGCATGTTTTAGATGTGTCCGTCTTCCAACACACCTGATTCAAATGACCAGGATCGTTAGCGGCCCTCAAGGACCAGGATTGAGTACCACTGACCTAAACTTTTTGTCGTGCTCCTCATACTGTACCTGAACATGCAGCGTGGTGCTTTAGCCTGCCAAAAGAGTCCATGCCACAAAGGGGTATACATTGTCAGAAATCAATATTCAGGCAGGTTTGTCAACATCCACATGAATGTCAGGACCTGAGGTTTCCCAGCAGAACATTGCCCAAAGCATCATACTGCTTCCTCTGGCTTGTCTTCTTCCTGTAGTAGTACTTCCTGTAGTTATCTCCTCCCCAGGTAAACAATGCACATACCCTCTGTCCATGTGATGTAAATGAAAATGATGACACCTTTCTATCATAGCTGGATCTACTGTGGTATTGGACCACATGAACCATCCTTCACTGCCCATCGATGAGCGTTTCTCACCCATTACCACGACTTTTGTAGTGATCTGTCAGGTCCTCACACAACTTTAAGAAGTGGCAGTAGCCTAATATGTCCAACCCCTGGACAGGTGCCATTGTAATCAGATAATCACTAATATTCACTTCACCTGCCAGTGGTTTTAATGTTACGGCTGATCTGTCATTCACACATTTTCCCTTAGGCTGATTTTAGTTGTTTCTTTGATTTGGTTTTTTTTTAGTCATTGTTCTTCAACATGTGTAAAAACCTGCACGTTGTCATTAGAGATATAAAGGAAATCACATAAAAGGACTGTTTTGATTATTGTTAGTTCTATAATGTGACATATGCCACTGCGACCACATTAGAAATTATTATTTGTATTATTTAAGTCTTATTACAGGTATATGATGTTTCACAGCACAGTTTAGAAGTTAAAAAAAAAGACTTTGTCATCCCTGATTATGTTTTGCCCAGAGCAATATCAAAGCCAGTGTTTTATCTCCCTCCAAAATCCTTCTTTGCCCATTAAAACAAATCAACTGAGACATTATTTCATAAGCTTGATAAAAAGGCCTGGAGTCAGATTTGGTCAGGGAGATATGCCAGAGTCCCAGTTAAATAGCTTTAGTATTGTATTGCTATCTCCTCAGATGTTATCGTGAACAATTTCATTTATTTTTGGTCTGCCAGCACTCCCAGATTTGAGGATCCATAAGGACATGCCTTTGTGCCGGCATAGAATACATATTGTCACACCCCTATATGATTTATTTATTTAACTAAATGCTTGAGTCAAAAAGCTAATTTTCTCATTTCAACATTTTTTACAACAGGGACACTGTGGACCAACTGTCTCTTGACTGTGATGTATTAAAGATTATGTCTTTTTTTCTACGATTTTTTTTCTTACTATTAATTTCAGTTAATTTCATGAAGACTGGGAATCAGGTCAGTCTATCTGTGAAAAAACTCAGACACAAAAACTTCAGTATGAGGGGAAACTGCAAAGTCAGACTTAGTGACATAGAAAAATACAAGAATTGAGACACCTTAATGGGTGCATTCACTCCTGTATTGTAAGTATACTATTCAAATACATTGTTCACCACAATACAGGAATACTTTGTGGACCCACGCTGCAGATTTCTCTCTATGCAAACTGTAAAACTTGTCCTGAGGTATCAGAATAACAATCATGAGGTCATTAAAATCAAAAGGTTTGTGGGTCATGCACAGCAATCACTTCCTGGGAAATACTATTTAAAAATAATAATAATATTTTTGTGTGAGACAGCAGAAAAGAAAAGTGCTGAAGGATTTTCGTCAATTTTATTTTTGTATATCCTGTGCACAAGTTCAAATTTGGCTGCGGCGGTAACATAAGAGGAAAGATCAGGGGGTCACTAATAAAAGGGGCTTTCATCCTCTGCCGATGATCCACTGGGACTGAACTCATTGACTCAAATTTAAAATTTAAATCTCAAGTAAAGGGGTTATTCAGCTGCAGTTTTATCACTTAAGAAATGTATCCAAAATTAAGTTATTTCAGTCTGCCCCTGACCTGACCTGCCTTTATTTCATCCCATCTAGACTAATAGAATTTCCTTATACTCTGCACTTAGTAGAAAACCATTTAATCGTGTGCAGTTGGTTCAGAATGCAGCTGCCAGAAGAGGACACATTAATCTGATTTTACAACCTCCACTATGGGAACTTCTTCCCTTTTGAAATAGATTTTGTGATTGTATTGATTACCTCTTAGGTCTGCAAGAAGCTGATGATGATGATGATGGTGGAAATGACGAGTCTCTACCCAAAGTATAGTTGATGTTTTGTATTATTTTGGGAGGTGCAGCAGGCAGACATCCCCACTTGTATTACAACAGGAGATGTCAGACGACGAGGATATTGAAAACAGCCACTGAAGAGCCAGCTTTGTTAATGCACAGTGACTAAATAGGTCACACAAGTATTAATTAAGGAGAGCAGGATATGGGGGGAGGCAGAGGAGGAGGTGGAGTGAACGGTAGATGGACACATAAGAGTAGTTATGACAGATACACGTCAGAGAAGAGGGGAGAGGAGTGTAATCAACTGGGAGGAAGTGGTGGGATGGATGGAGATAAAAACAGAGCAACTGGGTGGCGGGGGGGCGTGTGGAGGTGAGGCGGGACTGGAGGAGGAAGGAGGCGTGGTACCACACTCTATCTTTAATGCACTAATCAATGAAACAGCGTGGGAGCTTCCCTAAATTGTTCTGTCTAACATGTTTCCATATGTCGTCCAGCCCAGCCCTGTCATCACACACACACACACACACACACCCATACACACATATCCTGTACATACTACTGCAAATCAAACACATTAATTCACTCCCAGCTCCTAAATCTCTCCATCATTGGCATTCAACAGTCACACACACACAACAATAATACAAAAATGAGACTCCATGCATGCAATCAAATATGCAATGCAAAAAAATAATCACTCAGGGAAAAAAAAATAACAACACAACTCACATGCAAACAAATCCTCACTGCAGCAAACATGCAGTCTTATCAACTGTTGCAACCATCACAAATGATTATTATATTGCATGTTGAGATACTGGAAAAAAAAAAGATTGTAGAAATAATCCATCTCTTTGCTGCAGTATGAACGCACACTGAGAACAGTTTCATCAGTTTTATGATGTAAGACAATAATATTCTGTTGATTGTCTTGAGGCAGTAAAGCGTATTGCGAGCCTTGACCTCCTCCCTCTCAGTCGAGCAAGTTTGCACTTGGATTCACTCATTGGGATGAACTAAAGTAATGTAGCACTATGTGAAATCAATAAATAGATACATAAATATAGCATCATAACTGGGCTGCACTATGAAGGATGGTGTTGTATCACTTTATTTCATTATTGTGATGACTTCTGCTTTCACAGAGAGGAGCTTTACACAAGACTTTTTATAGTTTTATTATTATTATTATTGTTTAATCGTGAATTAAACTCTAAAAAGATCACTGACAGATATCTCCTGTCTTCATCCCCTTAATGCTCTTATAGCATAAAGTCAGCAGACATGTATTTTTGCAAGAACCAACTTTTGTGGTCTAATAAATTGTCTTATTTTCTTCTTATTTTTTTTCTTTTACAGTGCTCGTCAGTTATGACTTCAAAGTACCATGTTACTCAATCATTTATTGCTCTTACCCACTGGCCACTTTGCTGTCCATGTCTCTGCTGATTTGGCCAAAATGAGAGCAAAACAGGGAGCAGCTTTGCTTCAGATTAATATTAATAGACACGCTTCTTGTCCCTTTGCAGATTTTATTGAGTTTTACAGATGAAAATGGATGCTGAACCTGCTTCTTTAATCATCCTTGGTCTTTGGTGTTAATCATTTAGTTGCTCAAGAGACAAAACATGGGAAAGATGATTCATATATGTATATTGAGCCACATGAACCCTCATCTGCCAAACACGTTGCTGTATGTTTACTTTCATTTCATCATTTGTGTATTTTTCTGTTAAATCAAGGCAGGTGACTTTGGTACAGCAGTAAACTGCACCGAGCAGCTGTGTATGTGTGTGAGTATAGAAGTAAGATGATAATAAAAGTAATAATAATCCTCATTTATAGAGCACTTTTCAAAATAGACATCGCAATGTGCTTTAAAGAGCAGCAATAAAATCAGTACAGTGCAGGGAAGGGTGCAATTACATTTTTACAACAAATAAAGACAGTTCAGACAAAGTAAACAGGAAAGACAAAAGTACATCTTAAAGAGGACTTACTTACAACCTGATGTTTCACACACACAAGTAAAACATTTATGCTGGTTCTTGAAAAGGTGTCAAAGCAAATAAAAATAACCCAATTCAGTTACCATCTTTTCTTCTTATTATGCAAGTAAAGGTGAACCTGCCTCTATCCAAGTCCATTAGCAGCAAATGTACACATTACACTTGCATACATACAATAATTTCATGGGGTATACAAATCATCTGTTCCTCACATATTTTTAGTCATTGAACCAACCACCAATTACAATGTGTGCTGTCAACAAAATGTAAAAATGGTGACAAATGCAAACCTAATCACGCTAAGTGATTAATTACCAGGACTGTGTGAAACCCAGATGGGACATGATTATCAACACATGTATATATAGACCCTAAACAATCCTCAATAATTCCTCTTCTTTGCACCCCGCCCTCAGATGGTTACACTACAGATGACATTGAATTCTACTGGCGAGGAGGAGATAACGCTGTGACAGGGGTGGACAAGATCGAGCTGCCCCAGTTCTCCATTGTGGACCATAAGCTCATCTCCAAGAATGTCGTCTTCTCCACAGGTAACGTTCCCGATCGAGTTCAGACATCATGCAAATCATTCATCACGCACTTCACTGTTGTCACTCTTTCTCTCCTTTTCCATTAAACGAAGCCAGAGTTATTCTTCAGCCCTTGATATTACACTTCATTATCATAACACAGCTGAAAAGAAGGTGGTGATTCAGAAACTCTGATTTATTTCTGTATTTCAACATATGAAAAGCGGCATTTGCTAATTTCCAGAAATGCAAAATGTCATGCAAATGTACAAACGCACATCCGAAACCTTCGTATAAAAGTGCCGTCCTGGGAGACAGAAGGCACCATGACTTATTTAACAGCAATAAACAAAAAGAACACTGTCTGATACAATGAAATATTCATCTCTTTTGCATTTTCATATTCATGAATTTGTCATGCAAGCAAGGATGGTGGTTCTTTTGAATATAGTTTGTGGTGCTTGCTACTGTATTGAATGGAACAAAACATTAATGCAAGAAGAATGTAGGGACTCCACCAATGAGAGCTTGTTGTGTCTGCAGGGGTCACACAATCCACGCAAGCCTATTAATAACACAATGGTTACTGCAGAAGGCATAATCTTTGTATATATATGTGTGTGTGTGTGTGCTAGTATATTATTAATATGCAAAGAATTTTACCCAAGTGTGTCCCTGCAGTGTGGCTCATTTCAATACCTTTTACAGAGAGGTAGATGGGGGATTCCCTTTTAGCATGCTGTCTATTGCAATATGGAGGGAGCGACCTGGGGGTCACTCAGAAATGCAAACATCAGCACAAGTGCCTGGGCATTTATCCAACGCGAGTGTCATGTTTCACTCCAAGGATAAGCAATGTCATTGTTGCCCTTATGAATAATAAACGTTCGCCATTGGACCTGCATCCTGTCTTTTTTTATTTTTTTTTACCTGAGCTGTTTCCTTATTTCATAAAGAAATAATTCAGCGATTGTCTCCATGAATCACGCCAACATTAGCTAATTGAAAGAGCAGATCAAAGTGGTGACACTCCAGGACAAGTCTGGTGGGATGTCTGTGCTTTCATTAAAAAAAGGCTTAATCCTTTATTCTCACCCCTTTTTCTGTCTCTGCTTGGCTTTTCCCATAAAACGTGTATGGTGGTATATTCTTAGCATTTCTTGCAAAGCCAGTCCCCATCCCAGATGTAATTTGGTTATGCAACCCAAACCAACATACAGCCAGTTCCCTAAGGAGAGAAATGTGTGTCCTGATAAAAAAAAAAAAAAGTGCTTGTATTAAAGCAAAACTCTGAGCCTTTTGACAAATCATCAAACCTCCAGCAAATATTGTGTTTAAATACAACAAGCCAATTTGAAGAGTTGTTACTTCAGCAGAGACAACATATGACTTTTGCCTGAGTTCCTCGACAATGGACAACCTGAGGATGAGTTATCATACTCATAGCTATGTCAATAACTTCTTATCAATACAGTCATCGAGTATTCACACAGTGTGTTTTGAAAAATCATGGTGTCGACATTTTCTAGTATGTAGGGGACGGCAGTGGCTCAGTGGTAGAGTGGCCATCTACCAACTGAAGAGTCGGTGGTTCGATTCTTGCTCCTCCCAGTTGCTGTCGGTGTGTCCTTAGGCAAGACAGTTTACCCACGTTTGCCTTGTATGAATGGTTTGGTGGTGGTCGGAGGAGCCGGAGGTGCAGACTGGCAGTCACACCTCCATCAGTCTGAACCAGGGCAGCTGTGGTGATCATAGCTTACCACTACCAGTGTGACTGAATAATGGTCTCTGTAAAGTGCTTTGAGTGTCTAGAAAAGCGCTGTATGAATCCAACCATTATTCTTATTATTATCCTCACAACTTCCTGTGTGATCCATTTCCAAACATTATGCAGTTGTAGAGCTTAAATCTGGAGAAACGTAGCAAAGCATCAAGATGTGTGCACCTGAAACTGTTGGACTGTGGCAATCCAGCTGATAGATGTTGAGATATTCATTCTCATTCTCATAATTGCTCCGCCACATGGCACAGATGATAAGTGGTTGGCAAAGACAGAAATGTTAACCTCAAGGATCATCCTCTGGGTACCACGAATGTCTGTGGTTCAATAGTTGCAGAGATTTTTCCGTCACCCACAGAGTTCGACTGACAGGCCAACACTGCCACGCACAGAGACACACAACCAAAAAGGATAAAAGTATTAAATGTCTGCAAGTTGTATGTTCTACAACATAAAAATATAAAACATCTCTGACTGACCCTCCTACAGGTTTTCCTTTGAGAGGAAACATCTTTCAGCCTTCAGTCTTTTGAAGCTCATTTTGTGGCAGCTCCCTTTGGCTTCATCTCTTTCATCGCTGTAAAGTGTGGGACGGCTTCTTTTTTAGCCTGACAAGCCAATCAGAACAAGTGAAGTGAACAAAATCAGTTGTAACAGCAAAAGACACATTTTTATTTTGAGTCTGTGAAGCCAGGTGAGTACATGAAAGCACTCGGTTCAAACTGATCTGCAAACAACAGACGCTCCACATTGGTGTGTCTGCAGAGTTTTATTTTATTGTTTCATCGTGCCATGGTGAGTTTTTTATCCTTTATGCAGTGCGTTTTAAACTGAGGATCAATAACTAGGTGTAAACAGTGAGTGCCGTTGGAGAGACTTGTATTCTTGCTGTATGTCTGGACAAAAGTCAGCTTTAAATCATCATTTTTGCTGCCTGAATAACACCATGGATTTTACAGATCAGAATGTCTGAAAACCAAAATCCAAAATATGCAACGTAAGAGAGACTTATCTCTAAAGCAGTATAATCAGAACATATACTGTCCTGCAGACCTGATACCTTTTTGCAAATATTGTAGAAATTTCACAGTTTTCATTATTTTCTCCTCTGCTCTCCACAGGTGCTTACCCTCGCCTGTCTCTGAGTTTTAAGCTGAAGAGAAACATTGGGTACTTCATCCTGCAGACGTACATGCCTTCTATCCTCATCACCATCCTCTCCTGGGTCTCCTTCTGGATCAACTACGACGCCTCTGCTGCCAGAGTGGCTCTAGGTGAGGTGCATACACTTATTAGCTTGTAGAGACAATCTGTGCTGCATTATATACAAAAGTTAAGTGGGATATTGGACCCTTAATTTTCTGAAAAACATCATCTAATTGTAAGGAATCCATTTTTTCTTATATTAATGAATGCATGAATTACTATTATGTAATGTTACTTAGTAGCTATTCACATGGTTCTGATACAGCCCTTTAAAAAAGGATTGTGCTCTGCTGATTTTACACCACACTACACTATGTCTCACATCTTTTACAATCACTGTGGGCGTTAACAGGGTCAAATATCCATCAAGTGTTGCTTTAGTCCACAGACGGATTATGATGGATGACCAGGTTGATTTGTTTCCACTTTGATCCCAGAGCCCCTGCGCTTTTCTGGAAGTCACAATTTCCCCCCCAGTCACCCTCGATTATGTAAACCCCATGTAGCCTGCAAGGTTTGTATTGAGCTTCTGTGTGTTTATCAGAAACTCGCTGTCTTCTTTTTTTTTTTTAACCCATCTCCCATCCACCCAGCTTCATCCATCCTTCTGCCCATCCCTCGCTTTAGTCGACAAGGCAATTTTGCTGATTGACGACTGAGCTGCATTTAGTGATCCAGGGGGAAGGCATGCATGGGATTTGATGAAAAAAAAAAGAAAAAAAAAAGGTAATGCTCCGTAATGGAGGCAGGTCACCAGAGTTGGGAAATGTTTGGTCACCCCCCTTTCTACACTAGATCCAGGAACCACTTTATTCTGACCTGGTTTCAGGCATTAAAATGGACCTGTAAGGGCTGCATCACATGGCCACTGTGTGCAGAAATCCTTTGTTGTTATTGTTAAGCTCTTGCAGCAACAGCTTAGGAAAATTGCCTGAATCCTATTTTGAGCGGTGGTCATCTGACAGCTTTGTGACAGCTGTATAATAATTTAGTAATTGTTTACTGAGACCCTCAACAGAAATTGCCTTAAATAATGACACTGTGTGTGCTTTCAAAGTAGGACGTACAGGTGCGTGTGGGCGGATTCGTGAGCGCTATAGGAGCCATGAACACAATTATTTAATCATGCAGGGAAAATTCTATTTAAGCTTTAGATTCAGGCTTCACATGCCATTTATAATTCCTCTATATGGATAACACCGTGGACACATCCAAGAGCTGGTGCTGTGCTAAAAATGACAAAAAAAACATAGGATGAAATCACTATTAGCGGGAGTTAGCGTGCCACAGTCTCAACGCATTGATATGCACAGTCAATCTGAGAGTAACCGCTGCCACAGCTTCCTGGGCGAGGCTTTTGAAAACTCTCTGCAACTTTTCTCAGTAGGAGTTCTCCGCTAATGAACAAGATCAAGGTTGACATTTGAATTTCAAATCGCTGCACCACTTCAGGTACGCGTCTTTTACCTTGTCTCTCAAAGTATGTTTAAAAATCACGGGGGTAAGCCCCTCGGTTTCATTAATCCTGGCGGGTTTAATCAAGCACGGAAATAGTATCAAGTTGATCACAAAGGCGTCTTGCTGTCAGGAGGATTAACACTGTCACACAATCAGTCAGAATAGTTTGGGGGTTTTGGGGGATTTTTGTTTTTAATTAAATAGAAGTACTGAAAACTGAAATCTTGTTTTGGAGACAAAGGGTATTACAAAAAAGGAATTAACCAATGATTCCATTTTGGGTCAGTTCAGAGGAGGGTATATCTTAAAAAAAAAAAAATCCCTGTCACTTATTATGAGTGAATACTTCAACAAGATAGTGTTGCACTTCCACCACAAGAGGGCAGCAATATTCAGTGTATTGCATCTTTGCAGCTGGGTTACACCATGTTTGTGCTCTCTGGGTGCTTTCTAGTTATAATCTGAATGTCTCTGTCTACCAGGTATCACCACGGTGCTCACCATGACAACCATTAACACCCACCTCCGAGAAACTCTGCCCAAAATCCCGTACGTCAAGGCCATAGACATGTACCTGATGGGCTGCTTCGTCTTCGTGTTCCTGGCTCTGCTGGAGTATGCGCTGGTGAACTACATCTTTTTTGGCCGGGGCCCTCAACGTCAGAAAAAAGCAGCTGAGAAGTCAGCAACAGCCAACAATGAAAAGATGAGGATGGATCCAAATAAGGTCAATATATTAGCTTGTCTCTCTAGTTTGTAAACCCATCAGCGCAGAGGTCTCCAATCCTGGTCCTCGAGGGCCGCTATCCTGCATGTTTTAGATGTGTCCTCCTTCCAACACACCTGATTCAAACGACCTGCTCATCATCAAGCTCTGCAGGAACCTGCTAACGATCCGGATCATTTGAATCAGGTGTGTTGGAAGAGGAACACATCTAAAACATGCAGGATAGCGGCCCTCGAGGACCAGGATTGGGGACCCCTGATGTAAAGGCAAGTTCATCCTCTGCATGAGCTTCTATATGCTCACATTGTCAGGCTGAAGAAGTTCCCTGTGTTCTAGATTCATGGAATCACATATTTTCTTTACTTTGCAGTGCAATCTTAATTTAATTATTCATAAAGCTGTCTAAGGAGCTTAGAATAATTACTAGCAAAGAAAAGAAATGTCATCACTTCAAATGGAGGGTTGACCTAATGTTTCCTGCCTTCACTGTGCAAAGTAAAGCCAGCCTAATAAGCTTGTACTATCCCAGTTTGAAAGCCAAATGTGACATGTTGCCAGTTGAAACAGAGGGAAAGAGGGTCTCTGAGAGACTTGGCTCTTTGTCTTGATATAAAAAGAGTTGCATTCACTTTTCCACTTTGTGTTCTCGGCTGAAATGAACCCAACGCTTTACTCTCAAAGATGCAAATTGCCACCACAACATGGCTGCACACGGACAGCTGAAATTAGTTTATTCCAAAACACTGAAGATAAGTGAGTGGAAAAAAATGGCTGCATTAATATCCTGTGACATCAAGTGAGGGCAGGAGAGGAGAAAAAAACAACAACTTTTAAATCAGTTAGAGGAAACTTAATTAGAGAACAATATAAAATTTGCATTGTGGGAACTATGTTTTTTATTACCACTAGTACTTTCAATTGTAAGCAGAATAATTTAATTAATTATTTAATAAAAAGTGCATTGTTGCTAAGTTACAGTACCCACCAAGATAAATCCACCACCGACCCACTAACTGTTTTGTTCTTCTTGCAGTGGCTGGTGGGCAATGTAGTTGGTAGAGATGATACTCTGTATGCAAGAATGAAACAAAGGGATCTTGATGGACATGACTCCATGTGGGAACCAATCTTTGTGGACGATGCAGCAATTGGACTTGGGGACCAGAAGAATAAGGTACAGATAAGATCAAAAGTCGATCAAAAGAATGATGCTACTACTTTACATTTGTTACATAAAGTATAATAATAAACTATTATCAGAAGTGGGTAGTAACGAGTTACATTTACTCCATTACATTTACTTGAGTAACTTTAAAAAAAAAAAAAAACTTCTATGGGTAGTTTTACTGCACCATACTTTTTACTTTTACTTGAGTGGATGTGTGAAGAAGAAGCTACTCTTACTCCGCCACACTGGGCTACACTCGACTCATTACTTTTTGTTTAGATGTATAGTGGTACCTTGACTTACAAGTGCATCAACTGACGAGTTTTGCCGATACGCCGTCAGTCGTTAGTTGGCACTGTGAATGTCACAACATCCACCCAGCATCCTGTATCTCACTCGTTCACTTTAGCCAATACCTTTAAGAAGGTGGATTGTGGGTAATCCTTGAGTGATGCATGAGGAAGCAGGAATTTTGTTTTGTCATTTTGTACACAGACATAATAAAGCTTACTAAAGATTATAATGACATAATAAAGATTATTATGTCATTATGACATAATAAAGATTGTTATGTCTATGGTTTTGTAGTCAAATCATTTGCGTTAAGAGCTTAGTCACAGAAAGAATCAAGCCTTTAATCCCGAACATTTAACTGACGTGTCAATCAAATCACCGTAATTCCTCGGACATTTGCGCTAGTGACGTGATTCCAGCTGGTTTTGAAAGCGTAAAGCAGAGTTTCTGTACACTACCGTAATGTAGGTAATATAGGTAATATGTACAGAACGCATAACATCAGAGGGAATCAGCTGGAGTTACATCAATAGGGCAAATGGTTGAGGAATTATGATAAATTGATTTATGCAAAATGACTGTTGAATGATATTAGTACAATAGACAAACCTGACTCTTTTCCTCGGGCAGATGGACCCGCATGAAAACATCCTCTTGGGCACCCTGGATATCAAGAACGACATGGGCGTCTCAGAGCTGGCCCTGGGTCTCAATGACCCGCGAAACACCATGCTGACATACGACAGCTCGACGCTACAGTATCGCAAAGCGGGGCTGGCCAGGCATAACTTTGGCCGAAACGCTCTGGAGCGCCACATGACTCAAAAGAAGAGTCGACTACGGAGGCGCGCTTCACAGCTAAAAATCACCATCCCAGACCTGACTGATGTAAACTCTATCGACAAATGGTCGAGGATGATCTTCCCAACTGTTTTTTCCTTCTTTAACATTGTTTACTGGCTTTATTATGTCAATTAAGAAAAAAAGAAATCAATGGACAGTGAGGGCGAGAACAAACAGCAAAATATGTTGCTCATTCCTTCTTTGTATCTGGTTTGTTTCATATTAATGTGATATTACTAGACTGAATTACAGTATTCAGGACTGGATCCCTCATATCTTGGAATACTACATTTGCTGGCTAACACATAACAACCTTATAGAAGAGAGATTACAAACATATAAGGTGCCTGTTCCTGAGTCATTGTTTAAAATTTTACATATTTTGTGATTTGTGTATCTTTTACCATTTTTTTAAATGTTTGTTTGCATTTTTTTTATGTTTTTGGTATGTTAGATTAACAGTATACATAATTCATTGCCAAATTAATATCAATTAGATACAAATTAACACATGAAGTTGACATATTGTTTTTGAAATTACCATTTACTGATACTACTTAAAAGTGCTGAAGCAGGTTTCAGGTCAGCAGGGATTTTGAATATTAATTTGTCAAAGAAACTCATTTTATTGCCACCAAACTTAATTTCTTGCCAGTAATATAAAGGTGTGATATAAGGGCCTGAAGTTCACAATTTACAATATCATACAATGTGAACCTTTTCTACTTTAATATACTGGAGGCACTATGTGGTTTACTCCATTTTCTCAGTTTCTCGACCATCAATCCAAAACTTCCTGGTTGCAAGTTTTATGAAAGTTAAAAAAAAGAAAAAAAAAATCATAATGTAGAGAAGTGTAAAGCAAACACAGCCAGTCAGAGCCTTCTATCATTGACATCATTGTGTGTTTTGTCCAACCAGTAAAACTGCTGAAAGATGAAAACATTGAACATTTGTCTTTGGCCAAAACTGGCTTTATTTACATATTAGTCTAATTATTAGTATTTGACTTTACCCCAACATATATATTCACAGTATGGACTTTGGGGAAGACTATATCAGAGGAAAGTAGTTTAGTCTTTATGTAAATATAAATATCACCTGTATAGCATTTATTATGGGGATAATTTGACATATAAAAGTCCCTTTTCAGCTCTCTATTCTCACTTTCTTGGATAAAATATTTATATCGCTGATTTAAAAAAAAGAAAAGAAAAAAGTTCACAACTGCTAAAAATGGCACTTTATGAAATATGATGATTTTTCATGGTTCAGTAAAAACACAGATGATGAAACTGAAGGGACTTGAAGGATCAACAGAAAAGCCAGAATGCATAAAAGCACAAAAATCAGCTTTTGACATCATTATTTAAAGATTATTTAACATGATTTTGTTTTATTAATTTGATGGATTTCTATACTCTCTGCCTCCCAAGCCAGATTTTTATAATTACCATAGGTTTATAACCTCTTTGTCAGGTATCGTTTCCACATTGAAAAATAGGTTGATTATCTTAAAAGACATGAATCCAAAAGGAAGTTATTACAAATAATTACAGATGATTTCCTAATGATGCTTTTGATTGAAGGGTAGATTTTATAAGTGGTTTTGCACAACAAGTTCTTAAAAGCCATAGAGGCTGTACCGTAGTTCTTCTAATACCTGGTGCTTACAGGAGTTGTCTTAAAGAGGAACTTTATTAATATTATCACACTTTTTGTTTCAAATACAACAAGGTTAAAATGTACAAAACAAACCTAGGGCTGCAACACACCAGTGTCATATCCCCCTCTCCCCACAGAGCTGAAGCACTGTCCGTATGAATGAACTGTGGATATTATGGCCTCTTCTCTGCATACACCAAATCAGTCATCAGAGCGTGAAATATAAAATAGTTGGAGGTGCAAATATGAAAAAAAAAAAAAATGATGGCGTAACACAGGCTCATATAAAAGTGAGAAGTGGAAAGTGGAGCCTTCATCTCCTTTGTCTTACAGGCTTTTATTGAGTTTCTGTAAAACAACAAAGATCAAACACACAGGTTTCATTTCCCCCGGTGTGTCATTCATTTTGATTGTGGAGGTGTGAGTGCATACTCAAACATTAATATTGTAATGTTTAATTAAAGTGTAGCAACATATGACTCACTGCATGCTCTGTACAATAGTAACTCCTTGATGTTCTGTTTTTAATCACGTCTCTCTTCTCACTCACTTGTTTCATTTGATTTGTGCTCTTCCTGTTTATTTCACCGCACACAAAGGCATAGATGTAATTACAGCTTTACTTAAGATCAATATTTGATTTGCAAATATCGATCGGATGGTATTGAAAACATTATAATTTTTTCTAAAAAGCATTTAAATAACAGTTATGACTGTTTAAAAAATCTGATGCAGAATGATGCATTTTCACAATCACTGCCCGACAACTGAACACTGAGCTCAGTTCGAATTATGAAGCACAGCTCAGATGAAACCTTCAACTTACACCTCACTGGTATTTACATGTTATTCATCCAAATTAGTCAGTTTCACATTGTGTTTCTACTTATGGAAAACTGAAGATAATAAGTGAATTGCTGTAATTTTTTTATAGTTCTGGTGATTATGTCAAAAAAATATTCTTATCTCTGTTTTTATTGTACCTTTCTCTCAAAGTATTTGTTTATTTTGTTGTTGACAATACAAACACAGATGGATCAAGACAGTTTATCCAGAGTTCTATTAGAAAACATAATATTGGCATTGTAAATTTTCATGAACTTAAATTTGGGATCATGCTCTAAAAAAAAAAAAAATTAAATATGTATATATCAGATATTATATTATT
>OOFC01003839.1:32494-49083 GCA_900323345.1 Pseudochromis fuscus | reverse complement strand
TTGTGTTATCATCCATCTAGATGAAGCTGTGCTAAAGTGAATGTCAACAAAACAGTCAGATAAGTCAGTCAGTCAAACTTTATTAATAGAAAACAAACCAACGTTCTGACAACTCTGTTCACTCCAAAACAAACTAGAACATTCACAATACGGTACCGTACATACCAGTAGCTCTTACCGGTATTTGCGCCGCCTTCATTGAAAACAATGTATTTCCAACTCCATTTGTCACAGTTCAAAACTACATGAACAGCTGTTTTATGTTTTTCTCAGAGGTAACATCAGTGACGTAGTATTATCTTTTACCAACAGCAAGGTACAACAGGTAGTGCAACTTTTTATCATGTAGTTAGTGCATCACAAACGTGGAGGGAACTTTTCCCTGATTCAGTAAACACGTAAAAGAAACTGTCTGATACCACTACGGTAAATCAAACCTTAGTGTAATCACAATATACACCCCCTGATTACGGTACCCATAATTAACCAATATTGATCCATATATGAGGCGCATCGGATTATAAGGTGCACTGTCGGTTTTTGAGAAAATTAAAGGCTTTTAGGTGCTCCTTATAGTGCAGAAAATATGGTAATTATAATGTCTTTGTCAGATTGCACTTGAACTATTGGCCACACATTCTCCATGATTTCTGGTTGTCCTGCTCTAATTCATCTCTGTTCGACAGCTTTTAGGAAATGTGCACAAACCCAAACATGTGTACTAAAGCCTGGGACACTCAGGTTCAGCATGTTCAAAAAACACAGGCCTGCCTAACTCTGGTTTCTTATGGTTGGACAACCAGTGGAGACGATGAAGAATTAGATATCAAACCGAGAAACCTGTAGCCCATGATATATTTTACCTTCTTAGCATGTAAGCTAATAATGTCCAGTATGACCTGAAGCTAAAGTGACGTCACCCGTTGGTTTGTGGACTCACAATCTGACACTGGGGAATTGGTCGCCGTGTTGGTTGTTTGGAGCCAGAAGTGACCATATTTGGATATGAAGGGAGGAGTGAGGAGGCAGGTCAGAGCCAGTCAATTTGAATTGGCAGCCAGCATCAAGTGGCTGCCAAGGAGTATTGCACTTTTTTCCTGGGTTGTTGTAACACAAAACTGGATCAATGTTGGACTAACTACATGCTGGGTTAATTTAACCCAGTTAGATTGGCTTGATTTAACCAAAATTTTATTGTTTTTAGTCAAGATTCTGTTGTTTTTACCTTCAAGTTTTGTTTTTGCTTTGTTTTTATTCAGTATTTTATCCACCTGACAAAAACAATCCATCTTACTGGGTTAAATTATTACAGCTGAAGTTAGTCCAATATTAACCTAGTTCTGGGTTAAAAACAACAACATTTTTCAGTGTGTAAATACAGTCTATGGTTAAAATCAAACAAAAGTCAGCATGATCTGTTCTGAGTAAAATTACACATTGGAATAAGTATTACCACCCAAGCCATATTCAAAATAAGATTTACCAGAAACAAATAACAGAGTGTGGAGTTTTACAAACTGAGAAACAATTGTGCAACAGTCAAGGACAAAGCTAATGACAGAAAGGCAGCTGTACTGAGTGAATAAACAACTAAATGTGCTGATGACACGTTATCACAGAGATTCAGGCAGTAAGAGCAACCTAACGATAACAGAGGAGAACAGCAGCAAGTTACTGCTCATCGTTCACTCACATGTCCTCTCTGCAGACATTCAGCAGACGCCGTCCTCCCGGCTGGACTCCACTCAGGAACATCATCTTTCAATCTTATGTTCCTCCCACGACCTCTCCTCAGCTGTCACCCACCTCGTCCTCTGCCTCTGCTGCCCCTCCCTCTCCCTCCAAGACTACAACCAAAGAAGAGTCATCTGAGGAGGACACCACGGCCTCCAAACCGTCCTCTGCCTCACCTGTGAACGACGACCCCTTCCACTGCCCGTCCAAGCCCTGGAAAGCTTTCAACCCGGGCCAACCTGTTATCACTGTGGAAGCCTCCTCAGACCCGGTCACCCCTAAGCCCACAGAAGCTGGAGCCTTCAGTGATTTAGACCTGGTGGGGTAAATTCTTCCTCAGGGAAACCACATTTATACAAAAAGAAATCTCAAGCTCTTCCAACAGATATTTTGGATCCTATTTGTTTGCAGAGTAGTCCTCTATAATGCTGCAGAGATGTTTTCGGGAAGGTTCATCTTCAGATTTAGAATGATGACAAAAAAAGACCTTTAGGTTTTAAAAAAAAAAGCAAGATTTTTGGGGGGTTTTGTAGGAAAAAAGTTTGAAATCTGTTTCCTTTGAGTAAATCAAAGTAAAAAGTGATTAAATTCAAAGAGAAAAATCTCATTTAAAAAATTGTCTTGTATTGTCTTAATGCTTTTCTTCTATAAATTTACACAGAAATTATATTCAGATGCACACTGGTTTTTCCCTCCTAACTCAGTATCTTATATCAAAGTCATAGCACCTTTTATAAACAAACAGATTCACTAACAGTTGGACTGAAATATTGAACAAATGTGTGAAACAATTTGGGAAAAACACTGAACCATTTTCCTGTGAAGTGACATCAACATTAGTTCCTGAGAAGGAAAATGAATCCTCTGAAATTCAAATTTAAATACTTTACCAGAACCAGGAAACAAAACGCAGAAGAAAATGAGGCTCTGATTGGAAATGGGAGAAACTCTGCAATATCTCTGATGAATTAAACATTACAGAGAATTTCAGAGAATTTCTGTACCAGAGAAAACAGTGCGAGAGCAAACACACAGCCGGGTGAATCTTTAACAAATTTATTTGTACATCTTCACAGAACACTCAGATGACCACTCAGTCAGACAGTCAGGGTACAAACCTTTACTCTGTGACCAGCGAGCCAAAACAAACCACAATATACATTTATAAATAAAAATGCAGGTTATTGTGAGGGTGAACTAGAAACTACACAGAGCAAACTTAAGGCATCAATGTATAAACATCTGTATGGCTGCCTATCAGACTAGATAAAATAAAAATTTAAAAACAACTAAATG
Organism: Pseudochromis fuscus; assembly: GCA_900323345.1. Classification (NCBI taxonomy): domain Eukaryota; kingdom Metazoa; phylum Chordata; class Actinopteri; family Pseudochromidae; genus Pseudochromis; species Pseudochromis fuscus. Next base: position 46,053 of record OOFC01003839.1, on the reverse strand, counting down.
TAGCAAGAAGAATATTCATCTTTACCCAATCTCATGCAGGTAGGCTGTGAGAAACAATACATTGGCCCATTGTACATTCATTCATAGTATAGGTTAAAGTTCTGACAGCACGGTATGTTATGGAAATACATTAGTGACACAGTGTGATGTAGTTTAGAGTACTGCATACAGTAAAAAAAAAAAAAAAACAAGAAACCACAGACCTTTGAGTCAGTATTTCTGAGAATATGGGATATTTCAGGAGCCTAAAAATGGATTACAAATGATCAGCAATCTGATTGATTTGTCACATTTTTCTCTTGGATATTTTCTGCAACTTTCAGAGTTCAAAACCCTCGACATTCATTCTGTTCACGGCCCTTGCAAAAGGCTTCTTAAAAAACACAAGAAGGACAAAACTGTGAGTTTGACTGAAAGAAGCACAGATGAAAATCTCTGCCAGTGTTCTCTAAATATCAGGGCCCATAGTCCAACAGGTGGTGAACACAATAACATGAACACCTGCCCATCAGGTGGACAGATGGCAACAGTAACAGAGACATAAGGTAGTATTTACTGCGTGGATATTGCACCGAGTTGCATTGCATTTTTTTGTATTAGTTATGTCCACAGTTTGTCTTAGAGTCGTAGCTCGGATCAAATGATTGTGTTTGCAAATCCTCTCTCAACTTTCCAGTATTTCTGTGCACACACAGAGGGCTTCAAAACATAACAACATTTTAAACATCATTACATGATACTCAGTCTCCTGTAGATCCGAAAAACAAAAATGTTTACACCACCTTGTAATAATGAGCTGATTTGCAAATATGAATTTTCATTGTCAATAAATGACATAAAACCGTCAAAGCCTTCACTTCAGGGAGGAAAAACTAGTGCAACAGTTACCGAGGAAGTCCCGCGCCACTTCAGCACCGAGGTTGGGGACCAGGACAACCAAGAGGACAGGACAACTCTCACATACAGCAGGTATTGGACGTCATTCTTACAAATCTAAAGCTGAAAATCTAACATTATTATATTACGGCACCTGATCTTAGAAATTTGGACTCAAGCGCAAATTTAGTCCTTCATTAGTTCAATCTTCACTCTGAAATGTTGGACTGTGGCGTTAATAACATTCACTACCGGCATCAAGCAGACAGCCTGTATACAATGCTTCAGCCTTCGGTACTTCACATACAGTACAAGAGACACACACACACACACACACTCTCACACATACACAGTCAGTACTAAACACACACTACACCCCGACCCCTCTGCCACATCTCAGCTCTAAACCAACAAAAGCAACTGTGGTTCCGACTCATGACGTTTCAAGTAAAACATACACAACTTATGTATGAAATCAGTTTTCCCCTCGCTAACGTTTCCTACAAATGATGCAAAAAACTTCAGGTATTTTTTGTGGGTTTTTTTTTTCCTTCTCTGGCACAAACCGGACAGTGGGGGAAAAAAGTTTACAAAACAGTTAAAGATCACACACAGACACATGGATGTGTACATACATAGTGTGGGTTTTTCATTGGAGCCTGCCAATGAAGCTCTGCCACCTGTACAGAGGGACATATGGACACACACACACACACACACACACACACACACACACACCATTTGGAGGATATATGAGAAAGAATATTAAAGATAACAACACTACAGGTTTGTCACACGTGGAGCCTACCATAGAAAAAGAGATTAGACTGTAACTGTACATACATACGGCTTAATGCTGCTTCAAAATGTACATCAAACATACACGAGTTACGCTGCTCGAGAAACATGCATACTAGGCTAACTTTCTTCTTACAGAGTCCTTCTGGACAAAAAGGCATTGAGAACAAGATTTATTTTTTTTTGAGTGCATACCCCAACCTTTTTCTTTTCTTTTTCATTTTTGAAGTCTCTAACTGATATGCCTCACTGCATGATGCAATCCCAGCATTAGCTTTCACAGGCGTCACTGATGCCTGATTTGGCACATTAAGAAACCAAAGCAAAAGAACAGGAGATGTGTTCTCTGCTGATAACCGACTGTGTTTAGTGGAACTGCATCTGACTTTAAAAAACAAAAACAAAACATGGATGATGCAAAAACATTAAAAAGATGAGTGCATGTGAGGTCCAACAAATATAAATACATTCTAGCTGTTAATGCTGCAATAACATGACACCGCACATGTGCGCCACATCAGGACAGACCACAACTTTGGCTTTTTTTTTTTTTTTCAATACAATCAACAACTGAAGTGGCAAAGTGCGAAATTTCTTCTTCAGATCAACAGATTTGAGATTCAAACTGTGGGGTCACTAAGATAATTATCTAGCTCTAAGCACATCCAAATATCTTTCTGTGAGAGTCTGGTAATACAAGCTACACTTTCTCATATTCTACATTCTCTTCACATCAAACAATCAGTTCTCAATTCACCAGATAAAGTCATCTACACTGTAAATCCCAACTTATCCAGAAAGAAACCAATTTAACAAGATTTTGATCTTTATCAAATCAGTATTTTTTGGACATAAATCTCAATAAACATAATTTCAGCAACATAAAAAAAATTTTTTTCAGGTTTTACTGGACTGCTTTGTACTTGCAGTCAGATTAGGGCATCATGTAATGTGTCAATTTGTGTCAGGTGAACTCTTTGTGTGCAGGCTGTTTCCAATAAACATTTAAGTGCATTGAACATGTTGGGATTTACAGAATACTGCCACCTCGCCAAAAGCCTGCTTTAAAAACAGAGTCAAACAAACATGTACCAAACTGGAATCATGTAATCCTGTATAACTGTCTGGCTAAATCTCCAGGTATATGCCAAATACACATTTAAAAATTATATTTCCCAGTAAAACATTCTTGGAAAAGATAAAAAAGCATAAAGTAATGACTCGGGTGATTCTGCCAATTACATAGCAACACTCTGCTCCAACTTGTTTTCATGTGAAGTGTCAAAATGTTGTTTTCATTCCAAAATAATATAGCTGAGGCCTGATTTCCTGCCTCTAGTCCCATACACCTTTATATTTCCTAAAGCCAGATTCACTTTAGAGCTACCCAATCAAATGTTTGAATGACTGAATGATATGTTTCATTTACATTTTCCCCATATATACGATGCCAAATGTCACTTCACTGTTACTTTGAGATGTTAAAATCTATGATGATTCAACAAAAACATGTAGAGTATGGCTTTAATAAGACCTGGCAAAAGACTGCATGGCTCAAACACTGCCAGGATTCTTGGTGTAGTGAAAAGACTTCAAGATTTAAAAAAATAATAAAAATAAAATGTGTAATAAACACAACTTAAAATGCACTTTGTCCATGAGTCACAAAACATTTTAACAGGAGACATGCTAAAACCCATCAACCTAACAGAAATGCTAATAAACACCCCAACACGGTCAAATCTACCTTCTCCTAAAAACTGCCACATGCTGAAAAGAAACAACTTGCTTAGGCAGAGTTTGTGGGGCTTAACAGTGTGCAGTGCTGTGGAGTGTTGTGCTGTGACGCCAAGGCATTTTATCAAGAGGAAGACGTGACGTTCCCCCCGGGCGTCTGCTTGCCGACAAATACAGACAGCCAGAGGCTTAATATAGGTCCCATTATTCATAAAATGTGAGGCTGGCACTTTCACTCCATCCTTGTTGCTGAAAAGAGTGAAGGTGGGGGTGAAAACTAGCCACAATGAAACAAATTGGGCTACTGATAAGGCCAAATTGGATCCTGAAAAGTGACAGAGGCTTGAAAAAAAAAAAAAAAAAAGGCATCAGCAGTCTTAATTTATGAACGTGAACAAAACTCTATGATCGATGGACCAGGGGTACGCGGTCGCACTCGGGGTTGTCAGAGGAAGCTGCAAACACAAATACATAAACTCCAAATATATTTACACGCACAATAATGTGTTTCCGAAGAGTTGATTTAGGCTTTTGCCTTTGTTGAAACTGAAAGAAACTAGATACATAAATAAATTTAAAAAGTCATAATAAATCTGTATATTATTCTGGTATTTCTAAGTGCTGTTTTTTTTTTTTGTTTGTTTGTTTTTTTGATGGAGAGGCATCATCACCCTGAAGTTTATGCAGGAGTCTAAAGCTGCACTGTTCCCAGAGGCCGAGTGCTGTTTGAAGTGAGGCTGTGAGAGACTCTTCTGCAGTTTTTAGAGCCTTGACATTTCCACACGCAGAGTTAAAAGGTGACAAAAGCTGACGCCGATTCACCTCCGGAAGGGCCACTTTACCACAAAGATGGAGGAAGACATCATAGAAGCTCCCATACACCAGTAATCCTGTACAGTGCAACACATGTGAATAACACTTGTAAAATACTTGAGACAGTTCCTTGTGCCCGCTATCGTCTCAGCAGTGATACGATTTCTTTTTTTAAAAAAAGACGTTTTCAAGCTGGGGTGGAGCCACAGTGCAGCACTAATACAGCAGGAGGGCAGCAAGTTGAACTTACTTTGTGGCTACATTTATACCATGGCATCTTCTTCTTCTTCTTCTTGTCCAATTTGTGTTATTCCTTCAAGAATAATTTCCTTGATTCCCCAGTTTGTTCCTGGTGGGGTGAAAAAAACAGACAAACAGAGGAAGCAGAGTAGCCAGGGAAACAGGCATCAACCAGGTCGGGCATATCGTCACAAGGACATGAGGAAAATGCTCTGGCAGACATTAGTGTGACAGCATCTTCAGGATCACAAAAAAAGGCAGAAAAATAATGGCGAGAAAATGCAACAAAAAAGCAAGAACCTCGTTTAAATAATAAAAAATTATACTAAAGTTGCAAACATCCATTATCAGTGAGCTGTTCGTGGTGTCTGCTGCGACGGAGAAGTGAAATGCTGCGTCTGGCTGAGTGAAGTAAACACTTCGTGGTGAGATTTTTTTTGTGTGTGTGCAGGCGATCAGTTTAGTGCATGCTGTCTGATTGTGTGGAATATCCAGTCCATCTTGGTGGTCCACCCTCCATGGTGAGCATCGTTCATCTGTTTCATGAAGTAGTCCAACGCCTCCTGCACCACGCAGAAAAAAAAAACGTAAGCTAAGAACTCTCCTGAAGTTTTCGAAAAGCCAAATGTGAAACCTGAGAAAACTTTGAGACGACAAAAATATAACCAGAAGAGACAGATAAAGAAAAGCTCACGTACCTGCTCGCTTTTCTCCAAGGCCAGTGTCTTTCTGATGTAGGCGATGTCATCAAACGACTGCAGCTCAGGCATGCCGGAGCCCAGCATCATGGAGAACAGGTTGATGAAGAGGTTGGCGTGCTGCCGGATGGCCAGGTAGGCTTTATAACACATCTCCTGGAATCTGGAGTGAGATGGGAAATGTGAGAAAGACAAACAAAAACTAAACTTGTTTATATAATTAAAGGATATGACAATTTCATAGAGCTGGTGATGGTGAGGTGCCGTGATAATGACCGCCCCCCACAAGCTGCATAATATAACAGGGGTTGTGGATGGGTATGTTAAGCATTGAATTGGTCTTCAGCAGTAAAATTGCCAATTTTCTAAAATGGGCCCCAGACCAGCCAGAAAGGATGCTAGCCAATTGTTTCTTGTGCAATAAGGCAGTGATGAAAAGAAATTATATGAATGTCAGTTGGGCAAGTTAAGAGGAAATTTGCTTAACAGGAAGAAGTGAGGCAAGAAAAATGTACCGTGCTGCTTGAAGTAATAACTACAAAATTGTACTCCACTCCAATACATTTCCTCAGTAATAATATTTTGTGTGCTCTCCAGTTTGTTGCCCAGATAAAGAAAAACACACAATAGCAAACTCCAGTCATTATGTTGTTTACCTGATCTCATAAAACAACCATTATGAACTGACCAGCCAATATTTCCACAGACTGTACGACGCGATCAGCAGGTAACAGATAAAACCGGAAGCCGACAGAAACAATGACTAGAGAAAAGAAGAAGTGAGATGCTGCAGCACCTCTCAAACTCTTTGGTCTTTGTGCACTCCTGGGATCCTTTGCTGATGACGATGAGGAAGTCCTGCGTCAGTACAAAGGGCACTCGCTCTCTCTTGTAGCCAAATTTCTTCTTCTTATGATCCAGGAAATGGCCAAAATCTATATGAAACAACTGAAGGAGAAAGACAAAACAGAGGAAGTCAAAGTTCAGTTGTTCTCAAACAAGCAAACTTCCTCTGAAATCAAATCTATACACGCTATACCCACAGGAAAGCCTGAGGCACCAACTTCTCTCCACCAGTATCAAGTTATTTTGCAGAGATGAGTAGTGAGCAGTGTTTCTGTCTGCTTAGTCCTGGCTTACACGTAGTCATTTTAGATGCACTAGACAATCACTAATTCCTAATTTTTTTTTTTTTTTTTCCAATGAAGCCAAAAAAGATCAATTACCTAAATAAAGCAGGTGAGCAGAAGAAGCCATTTGTGGCTACACGGCCTCTTTTTTATTCTCCAGAATAAAAGTGAATTTTCATTTTCACAAGAGTAAGTATTACATTGTACTGATTATACTGATAGAATTGTATTTATACAGCTCAAACTGACAAAAAGAAGGAAATTATTAATATTTTTGGATGAACTGAAAAGCCAAAACTTTCATATTTTGGCTTTCCACTATATTCAAGAAACAATTTACACCTGCACACTGAGTCCCAAACCACTAATGCATTTAAACTGACATTTCTACCATGGACTGAAATGTTGTGGAGGTTAAAAACAAACTTTGCTCTTTGTATGTGTGCTTATCATAGACTGCATACAGAAGCAACTGGCTCTCAAAAGTGCAATACTCCCGATGGCCACTAGATGTTGACTCCAAAAAAATAAAAAACTGACTTAAATTTTTAAAAAAGGTAATTTTCAACCATGAAATAGTCAGTCAATACATTTTTTCACAAATCATTCTTATGTCATTAGCTGAAGTTAATTCTTCTTATTATTGATCTGGTGGTCCATCTGAAACTAAATGTAATCATTACATGAAATCCTGATCTTCTGGGTTGAAAACACCAGTCCACAAACCAACAGGTGATGTCATGTTTGTCCATTTTTCTATATACTCAATATCTACATCTAAATATGCATATATAAGTTACCTGTCCATCATCTTTGACCATAATGTTGCTGTTGTGCCTGTCTCCTATCCCAAGGATAAATGTAGCTACACAGTAGCCAGCACAGGACCTCGTGAACAGATCCACAGCCATGTCATACCTGCACAAACACAAACATACACACATGCCAGTAAGCAGACATACCATTCATTTTGAATTTCAGTGTTAAAAACCTAATTTTACATAAAAACACATACACACAAAACCAAATGTAGACAGATGTAAAGTGAGTGATAAAGCTGGAATTTCCAAGACATATCTTTTAGGATCCCACAGATACAGTCCTCTGATGATGTGAAGACACTGCAGAAATAATCTCAAGAGAGAACTCACATCTCGCCCTTGTTCTTGTCCTTGAGCCACTGATGCAAAGTGTTTGAGTTGAACTGCAGAGCTCCTTTCAAGCCTCCTTTACACTGAATCTGCATGATGGTGTGGGAGCTGCGAACCACCTCAATGAGACCCACACAGTCTCCTAATGACAGACAGCCGTAAGGCAACATCCTGGAGACACACACAGAACACATTTTCTTTAACCCTGAGCATCCTCACAAGAAAAAGTGAGTGGGAGGATAAAGACACAGAAACAGAAAGATACAGAGACAAACAGATAACAGGAGAGAGTGTAATACCGTAGGTCCAGTCCCTGATTCTGCCAAATATTCTCCATGATTTTAATAATCTGCAATGTCAGCATATCCTGCCGCAAGTCTACAACACACACACAAAAACAATAAAGACAGTTAATTACATCCTGAGATACTTGCAGATTAAACAAATACACAATGTAGGGATGAGTTATTTTAATCCAAATAGACAGCCAAGCTTGCCAAGAAACTCTGCAGCCTCTAAACTGCTCTTCGTGTCAACATGTAGGACTGTGACTGGGAAATATGCTGCATCATATTACAGCACAAATCAGGAAGAGTGAACAGTTTTAGCTTAACTCTGCAATCAGAGCTGGAGCTTTTCTCACATAAGGTGCTAAGACTGAGACATAACGAAAAGGTTTTTAATATGTTAAAGTGAATGCTGTTATCCAAATCTTTGCACTAAGTTCTCATTTCATTTCTTCTTTGTTTTTTTCATTTTTTAGTGGTGCCTTGCCTGTACTCTTCAGTGTTTAGGTCTACCCTTCAAAAGATGTATCACATTTTACTGAGCAATATTACATGGATGTTAGACTCTCTGACATTAACATCTTGCAGCAGGCTCAATAAGCTCAGGAGAGAATACAGGTTAAAAGGGATGTTTAACAAGCTGTGTCTGTGTGTTTCTGTTTGGATATTACTTCTGTTGTGGGAATTTACACAGCCCCATTATGGGGGCTGGTCTAAAAAGTGAACCCTCGATGATCTAAATCATGCAGTTTTACGGAGGAGACAGGCTTGGACAAGTCATTTGACATGTGTGTGTGTATTTTACCATCTCCATTTTTGAAGATGATCTCATTGTTCTGAAAGAGCAGCTCGGACATGATGTCGGGATTCTCCCAGTTCAGCCACAGTGGCCTCTTTGCTGATGACATGATCCTGCATTCATCTAACCTGTAATGCAAGTAAGTTAATATACAATCTTCATTTATTTTCCCATTTCCAAAACTGCACTTATTTATATCCACACCGCTGCACAAACATACACACTCTCCATTGCCGCTCACCTCAGGTTTCCCAGTTGGTGTGCTGGGTTGAGAGGAGAGGTGAAGTTCTGCAGAGCATCCATGTAGTCCGGTCTTTTCATCTGGTCCACAAGAAACCTCATCTGGACCTCCACAAGAGACAGACACACAAACACAACAATACACAAGTCTGCACATAAATGTGTACATAAATGTGGGCCTACATACACATGCATCCACAAAGCATTCCTCCAAAAAAATGTCTGTATTTGTGTGTTTTTACAACTCTGAGGAGTAATTATGCAAACGAAGGCTTTGAGGTGTTCAACATCCTACTACAAATCTGGTTGTTTATCAGATTATTTAATTATAATAATGGCTGTGTGTCTTGTTGGTCATGGAGGATGTTTTTGATAAAACAAGCTCAAAAATATAAATGAAAAAAAATGTTATGTTATGTGGACATTCATATTTTCTTGCACTTGAATTGAATATTTTAACACCCAACCAAATATCATTCCGTGATTGTATATCTGCAAACACAGATTTCAAGATGTTCCCGCATTTATTCACTGATGCTCTCCTTACCTTCTGTGTCTCGTCCTTCTTCTCCTGTTTGAGGATGTCAGTGAGGTTTATGAGCTTCTCCATGGCTTCTACCTGCCTGCTCAGGTGTTTCAGGTACATGCCACAAGCCCTGCAGTAAGACTCCAACAGCAGTCCAAACCTCTGGCTCACTGTTTTATTGTGCATTTCTGACCTGTGAGGAAGACACAAAAAGAAGGAGATGTAACAGAGAGTGAGAGACAGGGAGTGAACATGAGTTTTTAGCCTTTTGAAAAGACACAGAGAATAAAAAAAGCACATAAATATGAGTGAACATCAGTCTAGATGGTGACTCACTTGAGATGCCAGAAGAAGAAATGTCCTATCCTTTGATTGGTCAGGGCCTTTTTGAGGAGAAAACGGGCGAGGGGATTGTCAAGATACTGCTCATATTTTAATACCTAAAACAGGAGAAGAAACAGGAGGGAAATATTTGAAGAAAAGAACAAACTGTACTGAGGAGGTTCACATTAGTCATTTCACACTCTACGATGTCTCCCAACCATCGAGTTTCTGCACACGAAACACCAAACACAACCTGAGGCATTACAGACCGGAAAGCTTTCAACAAAGAGGAACAGGCCAAACAAAAACTGCTTTTCAATTGATTTAACAAGTGTTGTCAAGGACACTCAGGCTGAAGACAAATACTCTACAATCCACTTATGAGAATCTCAGATACTCAGTGTGTTTCTTTTTTACCCCAGTGCTTCCATCAATCAGACCTACCTGTACAAGCTGGATTAGGTATTGGGACAGTTTATCATCAGTCAGGTATTTGTCAAGGCATCGGACAGCGAAGTGCCTGACCATGGGGTCTGGATAGTTACAGTCCAGCAGCTCCATGGCCTGCTCAGGACGGATGGACGGCCATTCTTTTAACAGACAGTACATCTGGGAAACACACAAACCATAAATTATGAATTAGCATTTATTGATGAATAACGTACCTTAGTGGAGATTTAACGGACAGAAGGCATACAAGCAAAGAAACAAAAGGAAATACATTGCTACTTTTAACAGTGAGATAAGAGCTACAGTAAGTCACTAACACAGTTTTTAAAATGTCAATTAAACCTTTTTTCTTTTACTAAAATAGCGATATGAACATTTAAACAAAAATGCCCTTCAAAAAAATAAATAAATAAATAAAAAATTCTGAAATCCATTTGTAACTCTAGGCAATTGGATGAGCATTGTATACGTATCTTTTACTCAGTTTCATTGTATCTATCAGACAGAAATAACATAATAACATTTAGGATGTATAAAACTGTCCAGAATTACCTGCGCTACTTCATCTCTGGAGTTCCATTTGACAGCGAGAAGGATCTTGGGAAGGATCTCAGGGATGTTCATGCAGTAGTGCCTGGTAGAGAGAGAAAAAGTAAATGAGTGCCTCTTTTCTAGGCACTCAAAGGGAATTTCCAGACATAATAAAAAACACTTAAAATGAAAAAAAGAAAGAATAAGTGCTGAACCTCAGTGTATTGTTGAAATCTATACTAGACTGTGTAAGCTATGGCTCTACATAATGTAGTTCTATCAGAACTATATGACACACTAGTGCCATGTATGTTTACCTGTGCCTCCAGAGAAAGTCTTTCTCCTGCTCAGTGATTTCTGACAGAGGGTCCCTGTTACTCAGCTGTCTCAGCTGCTCAGTGTCACTCTCCGTCAGTGCGTGATCTCTTGCCACACGATTGCTCTGAAACACAAAACAAATGAAACACAAAACATTATTATAAGAATAATAAGAATAAACATCTATACTCATATGGTTATTATCACGCTGCTAAGCTACAGATATAATCAATTAAAATCACAATGCCAAGAGACAAAATAAATACAAATACAGGCTCATGCCAGGGGCTGTGTTTTAAGATTATCTATTTAAAATGAGTCATCATAGAGAAGGCTTGGACATTTTTCATATTCAGTATACCCAAAAGGCATCATTTACCATATCTAAAATCAACTACAGATGTGTAATTACCTTGTAAAACAAAATTAAAACCTGAACAAAACAAACAAACAATGCAGCTGGAAGAACAGTCTGATTGTGAATTTTTTTTAAAACATAATTAAACCAACCTGATGTGCAGCTGGAACACAACACAGACAGATGCTGTGCACATTTGTCTTAAGGCAAAGGCTTTAATTCTCAATTTTAGCTTCTCTTTGTTGATCACTTTGATTAGTCAAGCATAAAATCTGTGGAAAAGTTTTTTTGCATCCTTTGCAAAAACAAGGCGGATTTCTCACTGTACCAGTACAACATTAATTGGAATTATATTTGTGTTTCTGCTCAGAATCAAGCCACATGTTACTATGATCACACCACATGAGTATGAGATGGACATTACCCCACATTTGATACACACGTCATGAATAACTCAGCACATCATCTCACACCGTTCACATCCTCTCACATGGCCGAGTTCCCCCAACCACATGTCACATTAACACGTCACAGGTCACGCCTTTAATGCCATACATCATTTTGAAATCTGATAAGACAGGATATCATCCACACCATCATGAATAACTGAAGACAGTAACTTACACTAGCACCACTGAATCATGCAGAAAGTACGGGAGTAATTCAGTTAATGAACCTTAAGTCAACAGTGAGTTTTACAATTCACTACTGACCTGAAAATTAACTGTGTTAATTTAGTAAGAGGATTTGGAAAAGCGCGCATCACTGGACATTCATAACGCAAAACGGTATTGATTTTTACTGCTCTTACCAGTCAAATAGCTAGGAGGCTTTGGCAGTTGTAAAGCTGCCTGTGAGTTCGCCTAGAATTAGTTACCCGATATATTGATACATTTTGGCAAAGTAGCACAATTAAAAGAATGCCAAATCAGCTGTTACTGAAAGGAAATATAAAACTGTCACAATTTAGAGGCAAGTTCCAGAATTTTAATGAACAGATTTATTACAGTTTGCTTGTTACGGACACTGAAAATAATGATCTTATTTTAGCCAGTTTGAAAAATAGATTTTCTTTTGTTTCTGTATCACAAACCAATATGATGTAGATGACGATGATGACGATGATGATTAATAACCTTTTCAAGTGAAAAACTTTTGTGCAAATAGGTACATACATCTCGAGAGAAACACATTTATATGTAGTTTTGATATTAAAATTAATTTAAAAATGTTCATTTAAATTCAATGCCAGAAATAAAATAAGCAGAGATATCATTCATTTAGGGTCTTACCACTGTGGGGAGGAGGTGGCCCACTTTAGCTGTGGTGTGTTGCAACAAACTGTAGTAATGTAATGATTTCACTGCACCCACACAGCAGGGGGACAGCTAGGCCACACTCAGCTTGGAACTGCTTGATAGCAGGACCAACCAAAGCCAGTTCCTGTGACCTCTATGGTCCTCAGAGCAAATCTGTGCTTTCCTTCTCTCTAAGCTCTGAGGACTTTGTTAGCGTCTCCCTGAATGTCTGTGTGTCTGTAGTTTAGAGTTAGTGGGTTTCAGGTTTCCAGATGAGGCGTAAGCAGAGCTTCATTAGTGGCTTGACTGATCACAGCTGTTCACAGCAGGGCTCATCACTACCAACCTCCAACACAGTGGAAAAACTCTAATTGACATCAAATCAATTGGCCCAAATGTGTGTGTTGTAACAGTTGTGCTGCCATTAATGATTAATGGAACCACATGTGCACTGAAGGCAACATACAGCTTAATGAAACATACTGCATTCTATACATTTAATACAGACACCGGAGGAGCAGTGACACCTAACTATAATTACATATGAGCAGGAGTCTTGCACAACACACATATCTGTGCTTACACTGTGACATGTGAGAGGATGTGAACAGAGAGAGATGATGTGTTAAGTAATTCATGATGTGTGCGTGTGTGTTGTGAAGAGTGCCCAACTCCTGCTACTAGGAGTGATGATAATATCAGCTAGCTATTACCACAACTAATTTAGCAGATCGTCCAATTACATGTAATGCCTCTAACAACACATGGTTTCAGGGACTCATAAATCAATGTCGAAGTATCTCAACACACACACACACACACACACACACACACACACACACACACACACACACACACACACACACACACACAGAACTGATAGATAGTAATTGAGGGGAGAGCCTTTCTAGACCTCATTAACCAGAAACGTCTCCCACAGCTGTAAAGAACTGGGGGGTAGATCCGGCTTCCTCCTGCACGCATG